>CM067267.1:12775245-13032745 GCA_034195605.1 Santalum album
GCCAGATCATTTCCAGGGCACAATCTGCTTCCTGCACCAAAGGGGAGGAACGTTCCTGCCTTGGGCGTGAAACCCTATAGAAGCAAGTTAAAAACATATTAGAAATAACAAACATGGACATGAACACAAATTATAAATTTTTTAATTGAGGATTAATAATGTACATATTTGCTCTGAGAGGGAGGGGGAGAGAGCTTACTTCCCATCTGTCAGGATTGAATTCCCGAGGGTCAGGATAGATTTCAGGATCCAAGTGAACATTTCTAAACCAGACGAGAGCCTTCCAGCCTTTGGGAATGGTATAACCTGAACCAAACCCAATGTTATAGATCTCTATGGCCCCATTTCACGAGAAAAGTGCTCATTGGAATATACAAACTCGAAAACTCACCACTTATGTTGACGTCCTTCTGTGCCTCTCGAAAATTGACCAATGAAAATGTCACCATGCGAAGGGTTTCATCGACAACCTTCATGTTTAACATGACACCCATAAAGAAAATATAATGATCCTTCTCTTAGTTATATTGCAATACATCGAATTTATGAGAGCTAAATGAATGAAACTCAAAATCATGAAACCACTTACATTGGAAAGATACTTCATCTGTCGGATTTCCTTTAGTATCAACTCCCCATTCGGTGGCCTACTCTTTAGTATGGCCTGTTGCTCCGCCTATGAAACCGTGGAATAATAACTATTACAGATTTGAATTGCATTGAGAGCTCAAAACAACTATGTTTATTCCAGCATAGCTATCTGATTTCCACTTGGTTCATTGATTGTCTGATAAAAAACGCAATATACCTTAGCTTTTCGAAGGTATTGGGGGTGTTCTTGGAGGAAGACGGTGGCCCACATGGTAATATGTCCGGAGGACTCATGGCCCGCATTCAAGTACATCAATAGCACGTCGATTATTTGCTCGTCATCTAAGTTTTTACCGTTATCATCCTCAACATCCATCAAGGCATCCATCATGTCTTTCCTTGAACTTGTTTCACCGCGCTTCCTTCGTGCCCTTCGCTCTGTCACAATATCTTGGAAAACAGCCACAAGCTTCTTTCGAGCCTGGATGAAAGGAAAAACAATTTCAGTGCTATGACAGATGATCTGATCTTTGCAGTTGTCGGATCGAATTTACTACTCAAAATAATAAAATTTAGGCCGATAGAATGTGAAATGTTAGAGAAATGCTATAAGCCTTTCTAAAATTTTATTTCGAGGAATCTAGCGAAGCAAATCAGGAATGAACGACAATTAAGTAATTTCACTAAAATGCTTAGAAGATTATTACTTGGTCGGCTTCCATTCCATTCGTGCTTTTCCACCCCAACTTACTTTGTGAGATTTGATGGGAAGAGTACCGCTAAGTTCGTGGAGGATAGTCGGGTTATGAATCAAAAGGGAACAAGATCGGCTCACCTTGAGCGCTCTATGATAAGCGAATCCTGGGAGGTCGATGGCCATGGCCCTAACCCCGTAGTTAAGATCGGTGTAGTCCTTCTCCAAAGCCGCCATAACCCCATGGCTCTCGGTGCCCAGGAAGATGTGCACGATGATCTTAAAAGTGAGCCTTCGAACTTCGGTCAAGTACTCGATTTGTCCCATGGTGGACCATTTCTCCAAGGACTCCAGTACGACCTCTTCGATGTAGCGCAAGTAATTCGAGAGGGCCTCGGGGCCGTTGACAGGAGCCGCGGTGATGTTGGGTAACCAGGATCAACTTGGGCGTTGATAAACACGGATTTGAGAGAAAAACAACCTCTATTACTCACAAGAATAGATTACAAGAGTATTTACAAAACTCATAAAAAAACTCTCAAACTCACACACAATCACTCTTGTCTTGGTGATTTTCAGGATGCTCTCCAACTGAGATATCCACCTCTATTTATAGAGGGCTTTGGGACTCTTCCACCGGTGTGAACAAGGAAGCTTCCTTCTTCAACAATGGTGGGCTGAAATGGTGGCTTCAACAATGGTGGCTGGTTGGTGGGCTGCTTCAATAATGGTGGCTGGTGGCTGGTGGAAGGTTTGGTGGCTTCAACAATGGTGGGCTGGATGGCTAGACTTCTTCAATTCTCCCCCTCCAGCCATATCCGAAAACATCCCAGTTATGTCTCTGCATAACTCTAGCTTCTCTCGAGTCACCACCTTCGTCAACATGTCCGCAGGATTCTCCTTTGTATGGATCTTCACTAGTCTCAACAGTTGTCGATCTATTACCTCGCGTATCCAATGATAGCGAATATCAATATGTTTTGTACGGGAATGGTACATAGAGTTCTTGCTCAAATCTAGAGCACTCTGACTGTCACAATGTACCTTGTACTCCTTTTGTTTGATTCCAAATTCTTGGAGATAACGTTTTAACCACAACATCTCTTTTCCAGCTTCTGCGGCAGCAATGTATTCTGCTTCGGTTGTGGATAAAGCAACACACTTCTGTAGTCTTGACTGCCATGAAACAGCTCCCCCTGCAAAAGTGTAAATGAACCCTGAAGTAGATTTCCTACTATCAAGATCTCCGGCCATATCTGCATCAGTATAGCCTTCCAAGATTGGATCAGCTTCCCCGTAACAAAGACATATCTTCGTTGTACCCTTAAGGTACCTGAGAATCCATTTTACCGCCTCCCAATGTTCTTTCCCGGGGTTGGAGAGAAAACGACTCACCGTTCCCACTGCGTGAGCAATATCGGGCCTCGTACACACCATAGCATACATTAAACTTCCAACTGCTGAAGAATATGGTACTGATGACATCTCCCCAATCTCTTCCTTGGATGAGGGACAGGAACTCTTGCTCAGCTTGAAATGGTTGGCTAATGGAATGCTAACTGGTTTGGCATTGTTCATATTGAATCGTGCAAGCACTCGTTCAATATACTTCTCCTGAGATAGCCATAACCTCCGGTTCTTCCTGTCTCGAGTGATCTGCATTCCCAATATTTGTTGAGTCGCTCCTAAGTCTTTCATGTCAAAAGACTTAGAGAGTTCCTTCTTCAGCTGGTTGATCTTCGTTACGTCTTTCCCCACGATTAGAATATCGTCTACATATAGTAGAAGAGCAACGAAATTTCCATCAGAAAACTTCTGAATGTAGACACACTCGTCTGCTGCAGTTTTCTTGTACCCTTGACTCACCATGCAAGAGTCGAACTTCTTGTACCACTGCCTAGGTGCCTGCTTCAGACCGTACAAGCTTTTCTTCAGCTTGCAAACGAGGTTATCCCCTGAAACCTCAAAACCTTCTGGCTGCTCCATGTAGATTTCTTCTTCTAAATCTCCATGAAGAAAAGCAGTCTTCACATCCATCTGTTCAAGCTCCAAGTTCATACTTGCGACCAATCCAAGTATGACTCTAATTGAAGTCATTTTGACCACTGGTGAAAATATCTCGTCAAAGTCAATCCCCTTCTTCTGTTGGAATCCTTTGACTACAAGCCGTGCTTTGTATTTCACCACTTTTCCACTGTTATCCTTTTTCAGCTTGAACACCCATTTGTTTTTCAGTGCCTTCTTCCCTCGTGGAAGTTCTACGATCTCATAAGTCTGATTTTTCTGCAGGGATTCCATCTCGTCCTGCATTGCGAGCAACCACTTTTCTTTGTCCTTATGAGATAATGCTTCATGGAAACTCTTTGGTTCTCCATCTTCAGTAAGTAGAAGGTACTCAGATTCTGGATATCTTCTTGATGGAATCTGACCTCGTTCAGATCTACGAACTTCTGGAACAATCTGAGGAGAACCACCATCATCTTGGCCTTGTGATGGTTCTGGAACGTCTGGCAGCTGGGGTTGTGGCTCCCCCTGTTCAGCACCGTCATCTTCCTCATTGTCTTCTACTTCTGGCATTTCTTCTGGCACTGTATCATCATTTCTCACGAATGATTCCGATGTTGCCTCTGGCACCTGAGGAGCAACGTTCAACTTCCGAGATATTGTGGGCTTTTCAATATCTTCTATTGTCTGGTTTTCATGGAACACCACGTCCCTACTTCTGATCACCTTTTTCTCCTTTGGATCCCATAATCTGTATCCAAACTCTTCATCTCCATAGCCTATGAATATGCATGGAGTGGTCCTTGCATCCAGCTTCTGCCTGAGCTCTTTGGATACATGTGCGTACGCTAAACACCCAAATACTCTCAAGTGGGAGTATGATGGATCCTTTCCAGACCAAATTTTCTCCGGAACTTCAAAATCTAATGGTACTGATGGAGATCGGTTGATCAAGTAACAGGCGGCTCTGACTGCTTCTCCCCAGAATGGCTTTGGCAGCTTAGCCATACTGAGCATGCTCCGAACACGTTCCATGATTGTTCGGTTCATTCTTTCAGCTATACCGTTGTGTTGAGGGGTGCGTGGAACCGTCTTCTCATGTCGGATGCCATATGATCTGCAATAGGCATCGAACTGCCTGGAAGAGTATTCACCTCCATTGTCGTATCGAAGACGCTTCAACTTCTTTCCTGTCTCACGTTCTACCATGACATGGAACAGTTTGAAGTAATCAAATACCTGGTCCTTCGTCCGCAAAAAATACACCCACACCTTTCGAGAAGCATCATCGATGAACGTCAGAAAGTATCGGTTGCCGCCGAGTGATTCAACCTCCAAGGGACCGCAAACATCAGAGTGTACCAGACTGAGCAACTCTGATCTACTCGTTGAAGAGGAATTAAACGAGACTCTATGCTGCTTACCAAACAAACAATGATTGCAAGGATCTAGTGCAGCGTCCTTGTCTACATTGATAAGCTTCTTCTTTATTAGGGTAGACAGCCCTTTCTCACTCATGTGGCCGAGTCTCTGGTGCCATAAATTTTGTGAAGCCTCTTTTTCTGCAACGTTGAGGCTGTCTGTACAAATCTTCACATGAGTCTTGTATAGCGTGCCACAAATATGTCCTCGAGCGACTGTCATAGCGCCTCTTGACAATTTCCATGTGCCTCTACTGAAATGACTATCATAGCCCTCTTTGTCT
Source organism: Santalum album (assembly GCA_034195605.1). Lineage (NCBI taxonomy): Eukaryota > Viridiplantae > Streptophyta > Magnoliopsida > Santalales > Santalaceae > Santalum > Santalum album. Next base: position 12,780,240 of record CM067267.1, read on the forward strand.
AGAGCTATACCAGAAAGTAGATTCAGCCGAAGATCTGGCACATGGCGGACATCCTTCAGAGTAATTGTGCTTCCAGAACTTGTCTTTATTTGGACATCACCAATTCCGACAATCCCAGCGGAACTGGAATTTCCCATTTTCACAGCTCCAAAGTCACCGGCTTTGTATGTTGTGAAGTATTCCTTGTATGGAGTCACATGGTAGGACGCTGCAGTATCTACCACCCAATCCGTGTCTTCTCGTGAGACGTGAAGGCATGTCTCATCTTGGGTTGAACAATAAGCTACATCACCAGAGATAGTAACTAATGTTTCTCCACCTTTGTTCTTCGGCTGTGAACTGCTTTGACCTTGTTCATCTTTCCATTTGTAGCAGTTCTTCTTCATATGCCCCTCTATTCCACAATGATGGCACTTATATGTTGGTTTTCTGCCATCAGTGGACCTGCCCCTGCTCTTGCTTCTGCCTCTCCATTTGCTTTTGCTACTCTTTTGTTGTCTCCCCCTGTTCTCTGTGACAAGGGCATGGGTCTGATCTGTGCCCATGTCCTTTCTCCTTGCTTCTTCACTGAAAAGGGCATCTTTGACCATTGACATGGTAAGTTTGCCATTAGGGGCTGAGTTGCTGAGTGATACGACCAGCGTTTCCCAACTATCGGGAAGGGAACTGAGTAGTAGCAACGACTGAACTTCATCGCCAAGCGGCATCTCTACAGACGACAACTGGTTGACCAAGCTCTGGAACTCACTGGTATGCTCGGCAACTGAAGTTCCACTTTTAAGCTTCATGTTGACTAAACGCCTCATCAACAAAGCTTTATTCCGAGCGGTCTTGGCTTGGTACATGTCCTCCAGCTTCTTCCAGAGGGCATATGCTTTTGTCTCTTGTGCAACATGGTGGAAGACACTATGATCAATCCATTGACGGATCTGACCAATAGTTTTTCGGTTTGATTTCTTCCACTCTAACTCTTTGGCGGGATCAGGATTTGTACCTTTCATTTCGATGGGATCAAACAAATCCTTACAGCTGAGGAAATCTTCCATCCGAGGTTTCCACAGAGTGTAGTTGGTGGCAGTAAGCATAATCATGGCTCCGGAAGATGATGTTGACTCTTCTGTGAACATTATCACCTTACAAATATCTTTTCAACACTATCGAGGTTGAATCTTGAAAAATGGAGCCCGCCGTTGCGTCCGGAACGGTCGAAAAAGGTGGAATAGACACTACAGGGCCAAAATTCCACTACTGGGGCAAAACTGTAGTTTTGAAAAAACTTGAGGGGTCAATTTGCAATTTTCAGAAATACTGCAAATTCCGGCTGTGAACAGTATTTCCGACCGTCTTCTCCGGCAGAACTCAGATGAACAGTGTCGTCTTCTCCGGCAGATCTCCGGTGAACAGTGTCGTCTTCTTCTCCGGCAGATCTCCGGTGAACAGTGTCGTCTTCTCCTCCGGCAGATCTCCGGTGAACAGTGTCGTCTTCTCCGGCAGATCTCCGGCGACGGTTGTCTTCTCCGGCAAAGTTGACCAAACTTTGACCGAGATTTCTGGGCTTGTTTGAACTCCGATTAGGTCGCCGTTTGGTGCGTTGGACTCAGTTCGTCGAGACGAATCCAATGGTGCACTCAGAATTGGATTTTGAGTAAAACTCAGAAAACCCAAATTCGGCCGGTCACCTAAAAACTCAATCAACGCCACTAACCAGGCTCTGATACCACTTGTTGGGTAACCAGGATCAACTTGGGCGTTGATAAACACGGATTTGAGAGAAAAACAACCTCTATTACTCACAAGAATAGATTACAAGAGTATTTACAAAACTCATAAAAAAACTCTCAAACTCACACACAATCACTCTTGTCTTGGTGATTTTCAGGATGCTCTCCAACTGAGATATCCACCTCTATTTATAGAGGGCTTTGGGACTCTTCCACCGGTGTGAACAAGGAAGCTTCCTTCTTCAACAATGGTGGGCTGAAATGGTGGCTTCAACAATGGTGGCTGGTTGGTGGGCTGCTTCAACAATGGTGGCTGGTGGCTGGTGGAAGGTTTGGTGGCTTCAACAATGGTGGGCTGGATGGCTGGACTTCTTCAGGTGAGTCGTCGGAGGCGCTTGTGGTCTTCGAAGGAAATGCTGACGAACGACTTCCGCCCCATGAGTTCCACGGTGGAGACGGGCCAGCCGGGGTTGAAGGCTTCATCATCGGTCAGCACCTTGCGGCATCCTTCGGCTGAGACGACGAGTATGCTCGGGCACCCAAACATGAACGTCTTGTACAACCCACAGCGCCCAAATCTGCATTATTTGACAAATATTATAGGGGTTAGGCGAAGTGCGTATCGATGATGTTGTTATCGTACACCAATCACGACTACTCACTCATGTGACCCAAAAAAAGAATAAGAGAGAGAGAGAGAGGACGCACCTGGTGATGAAGGAGGCAACGAAAGAGTCGGGGTCGCCGGACTTGAAAGCGCGGAGAAAGGACCACATCGTTCCGAAGATCGGAAGGCCCATGTCACCCGGTGGCAGCGAATACTTGGTCGCCCCGAGCTTCGTCTCGTACACCCAACTGTTCACTCTCCCAATAACCCATTTCAGTACCAACAGTGCACCGCCCAAGGCTATTACGATCCCCCATAGACCTGAACCCGACTCCATCTTCTCTCCTCCCTGACACGAACTGGATTTCTCAGAATGAGTGAGAACCCCCACGGAGACCCGAAGACGACTCTGTTTTGGAGGATGGATTGGTTTCCACTGGGGAGGAATACGTTCCCCTTATATAGCCGTTGGCGTGTGAGTGTTTTGCGTCGGGGGGTGAATGTGAGCGTGTTCATGAATGCACAACCATTTAGTGTCATTATTATTACAAATTGGGTCAAGCTTAGAAAAATACATTTTTATTTTTTAAATTTATGAAAAATGGGAGATTGTCCTTTTTTTTTTTTTTTCTTTTTTCATTCGGAGGAGTTCCATGGGTTTCAAGTGTACATGGAGATATTTATTTCTTATACGATGATAAGCCGTTGATTTGCTTGTTAATTGGGTAAAACTGAGTGCGTTCATGAATGCACAGCATTTAATGTCATTGTTATTACAAATTTGGTCAAGCTCTAAGAAATACTTTTTTTTTTTATACTCATGAAAAATTTGGGAGGCTCTTTTTTCATTCGAAGGAATGCCATGGCTTCAAATGTACCCGAGATATTTATTTCTTATGTCGCGATAAACCATTAATTTGCTGGCTAATTGAGTAAAATTGAGTGTGCACATAAATGCACAACATTTAATGTCGTCATTATTACATATGTGGTCAAGCTTTAGGAAATACATTTTTATATTTTTATTTTTGAAAAATTTGAGTCTATTTTTCAATATCAGCCGATTAATTGGTTAAGGTTTCATTTTGTCGACCTTTGGTTTCTTTTGCTATTTTTTATAAATCAATGGATGTGAGTGCATTTAATGTCATCATTATTAAAATATTGGTCAAGCTTTGAAAAATGCATTTTTTTATTTTTTTATATTTCCGAAAAATGGGAGATTTTTCTTTTTTTCAGTTTTTCATTTTTCCATCCCGAGGAATGCCATGGTTTCCAAATGTACATGGAGACATTTATTTCTTATGTGATGGTAAACTATTAATTTACTAGTTAATTGAGTGTACCCATGAATGCACAACATTTAATGTCATTATTATTGCATATATGGTCGAGTTCAAAAAGAATGAAATTTTATTTTCAGGTTTATTAAAAAAATTGGGTTTATTTTTCAATGTCAGCAGGTCGAGCGGATTAACGAGTCAAGGATTCATTTTGAATTATGAATCATTTTTCATTACTCATTTGAAGAATGAAAGGAAAATATGATAAGATTAGTATGGTTCAGAATTTTTATGACTTCCTATCCTTAGATGAGTGCCATAGGCATCTTGAATTTCTTTGAAATTTGATAGGTTTGTAGATTACATAACTTTTCTTCAATCCATGTATTGAAATTTATAAATTATGAAAACTATGTTAATTTTTTTATGCACAAGTAGATGACCAGTACCAAGACCACAATATTTGACTTACATTTTACTCAATAATGGAAAACAAAACATTCCTCTGCTTGTCTAAAAATAACTTTTAACACAATTTTTAGAATTTGTAAATTTTAATTGCACGGATTAACATTACATATTGTATGAACTTATCAAATTTTATATTATTTTAGGATGTTTAGGCACTCATCTAAGGATAAAGAGTGATAAAAATTGTGAATTATAATAATCTTTCATCTTTATAAGATATGTGCGGATGTTTTTTCAATTCAGGTTGTAAAAATTTATAGATTATAAAACAAATATGTAAAATTATTGATGGATAATCAGAGGACCAACATCATTTTGCGCGTAGGGAGTTGGTTCGATTTGAATGTGTCAAATGCACTAGGTCCATAACTTTCTCTAAAAGGAAATTGTAAACAAAGGAGGTGGGAATTCACCAACATTGTCTTTTATTTTTTATCAAAATTTATTTACATTTTCTTTTAATTTATAAAAAAAATAGAAAAATAATCTGAACACCCAAAGAAATTGGCAATTCATTATTTATAAGTTCCATAAAGAAGTTAAGAGCACTTTGAAAGCCCGAGATATGTATGAGAGCAAGCGATTCAGCGAGATATTCATGGGTAAATAGCACCCTCACCCAATTAAGAAGCTTTACTTCTCAAATAAATAATAATAATAAGTAAATCGCGAACAAACAAATCGAAAGATCCCTAAAAAGATTGAAAATTAGAAAATGTAACAATTTTCGTAATTTTTTGATAATATTTAGGGTTTGTTTTTAGTGTAACTTGAATTCTAATGCTTTGAGCATAATGGAAAAATACTCGATATATCAGGGGTCCCATGTTAGCTGAGGTTAGGTTTTTCCATTGTTGTAACATATAGATGTCTCGTTTAGGGTTTTGGTCCAACAAATTGCATACCTCCTTTTTGTAGCTTTTCTTTGTGAAATATAAAAGTTTTACTGCACTCCCACATGTGGCTTCTTTGCGTGGCCAAACTAAGTTAATTACCAAACTTCTTGTATTTGAGATTACTTTAGTTCTTGTAGTTACTATTTTATCATATTCATAGTTATCATCTCTCGTCATACCATAACAACTAGTATAAAAGCCCTAGGATTCTTTGTCCAGACGCCACCTATGAAATTTGTAGCAGCATTTTATGGCCAAAATAACTCCAGTCTTCTGCGGATCAAGATAACTGTTTTGTTAGCGGGGACGGTTCCAAATATACCTTGGATAACAAGTTTCTTGAATCTCGTCTACTTTGTATAACTCTTTTACTTACACACTTAAGATCACCATCTTCATTGTTCCTTAGAATTATTTCATATAATAGATGACTAAAGCAAATGGTGATTTCGAGTTCCATAGGCACCCGATCAAAGAACTACTAAATCGACGTACCAAAATTATTAAATTTATTGCGTTGCCTTATGATGACCCGATGGACTTAGAATATTTTCACAACGAAATCCTCATTGTATAGTTTACATTCGTAAAATATCACATTGATTAGACATAAGTGCGTACATCATCTTTGGTAGATTTAGTATTGACCGTTTAGGGATCGATTGACTGATCAGGAGCCTAAAACACCACCAATCAACAACATTTTTTGCAGTCACCTTGAGTTATATATTATTAACCTACTGTAAGGTAGAGATCATGTTCTAGGTACTATGAATGGCATATCATAGCCAAAAAATATTAGTGAAGTATATTATAGCGATGGAATTATTAGTTATAGCCACGGCTATTTCAAAAAAAAAATGAAAGAGACTAATAGTGACGGTCAATCCGTTGCTAATAAGAACACTAGCAGCAATGGATATTATATCATTAGCCACGGATTTTTCATCGCCATAAACCCCACATTTTTGCCACATAATTTATTCTGTGGCTAACAATCTATCGTTATTAATCATTAATTGCAATGAAACCTAAGCCATCGCAAATTGTCCATCACGATTTAGAAGTTATATTTTAATAATCATAAGAAAATATTAGAGCGAAAGAAAGTCCATCACTATTATTTTGACTAGAATAAAATCAATTTCCAGCCAATACAACAGAAATGGACCTATAATCTGCCACTAAAAGAAACAAGAAAGCAACAGATATTGTATTTGTACGAACGTATCAAATTTCAAAGAAATTCAAGATGCCTGTGGCACTCATCTTAGGATAGAAAGTCATAAAAACTCTGAACCATACTAATTTTATTACATTTTTCTTCCATTCTTCAAATGAGTAATTAAAAATGATTCATCATTCAAAATGAATCCTTGACTCGTTAGTCCACTCGACTTCCTGACATTGAAAAATAAACCCAATTTCTTTTAATAAATCTTAAAATCAAATTTCATTCTTTTTAAACTCGGCCATATATGCAATAATAATGACATTAAATGTTGTGCATTCATGGGTACACTCAATTAACTAGTAAATTAATAGTTTACCATCACATAAGAAATAAATGTCTCCATGTACATTTGGAAACCATGGCATTCCTCCGACCAATATTTTAATAATGATGACATTAAATGACTGTGCATTCATGAACACACTCACATTCATTGATTTATCAAAAATAGTAAAAGAAACAAAAGTCACACCGATAAAATGAAACCTTGACCAGTTAATCGCCCCGATTGGCTGATATTAAAAAATAGACCCAAATTTTTCAAAAAAAATAAATAATAAAAAATGTATTTCTTAGACCTTTACCACATATGTAATAATGCACACTCAATTTTACTCAATTAGCCAGCAAATTAATGGTTTATCCTCACATAAGAAATAAATATCTCATGTACATTTGAACCCCATGGCACTCCTCCCAATGAAGAAAGAGAAAAAGAAAAACCTCCCATAGATGTATATATATATATATATGTGTGTGTATTTCTTAGAGCTTGACCAAATTTGTAATAACAATGACATTAAATGCTATGCATTCATGAACGCACTCAGTTTTACCCAATTAACAAGCAAATCAACGGTTTATCATCGCATAAGAAATAAATATCTCCATGTACACTTGAAACCCATGGAACTCCTCCGAATGAAAAAAGAAAAAAAAAAAAAAAAAAAGGACAATCTCCCATTTTTCATAAATTTAAAAAATAAAAATGTATTTTTCTAAGCTTGACCCAATTTGTAATAATAATGACACTAAATGGTTGTGCATTCATGAACACGCTCACATTCACCCCCCGACGCAAAACACTCACACGCCAACGGCTATATAAGGGGAACGTATTCCTCCCCAGTGGAAACCAATCCATCCTCCAAAACAGAGTCGTCTTCGGGTCTCCGTGGGGGTTCTCACTCATTCTGAGAAATCCAGTTCGTGTCAGGGAGGAGAGAAGATGGAGTCGGGTTCAGGTCTATGGGGGATCGTAATAGCCTTGGGCGGTGCACTGTTGGTACTGAAATGGGTTATTGGGAGAGTGAACAGTTGGGTGTACGAGACGAAGCTCGGGGCGACCAAGTATTCGCTGCCACCGGGTGACATGGGCCTTCCGATCTTCGGAACGATGTGGTCCTTTCTCCGCGCTTTCAAGTCCGGCGACCCCGACTCTTTCGTTGCCTCCTTCATCACCAGGTGCGTCCTCTCTCTCTCTCTCTTATTCTTTTTTTGGGTCACATGAGTGAGTAGTCGTGATTGGTGTACGATAACAACATCATCGATACGCACTTCGCCTAACCCCTATAATATTTGTCAAATAATGCAGATTTGGGCGCTGTGGGTTGTACAAGACGTTCATGTTTGGGTGCCCGAGCATACTCGTCGTCTCAGCCGAAGGATGCCGCAAGGTGCTGACCGATGATGAAGCCTTCACCCCCGGCTGGCCCGTCTCCACCGTGGAACTCATGGGGCGGAAGTCGTTCGTCAGCATTTCCTTCGAAGACCACAAGCGCCTCCGACGACTCACCGCGGCTCCTGTCAACGGCCCCGAGGCCCTCTCGAATTACTTGCGCTACATCGAAGAGGTCGTACTGGAGTCCTTGGAGAAATGGTCCACCATGGGACAAATCGAGTACTTGACCGAAGTTCGAAGGCTCACTTTTAAGATCATCGTGCACATCTTCCTGGGCACCGAGAGCCATGGGGTTATGGCGGCTTTGGAGAAGGACTACACCGATCTTAACTACGGGGTTAGGGCCATGGCCATCGACCTCCCAGGATTCGCTTATCATAGAGCGCTCAAGGTGAGCCGATCTTGTTCCCTTTTGATTCATAACCCGACTATCCTCCACGAACTTAGCGGTACTCTTCCCATCAAATCTCACAAAGTAAGTTGGGGTGGAAAAGCACGAATGGAATGGAAGCCGACCAAGTAATAATCTTCTAAGCATTTTAGTGAAATTACTTAATTGTCGTTCATTCCTGATTTGCTTCGCTAGATTCCTCGAAATAAAATTTTAGAAAGGCTTATAGCATTTCTCTAACATTTCACATTCTATCGGCCTAAATTTTATTATTTTGAGTAGTAAATTCGATCCGACAACTGCAAAGATCAGATCATCTGTCATAGCACTGAAATTGTTTTTCCTTTCATCCAGGCTCGAAAGAAGCTTGTGGCTGTTTTCCAAGATATTGTGACAGAGCGAAGGGCACGAAGGAAGCGCGGTGAAACAAGTTCAAGGAAAGACATGATGGATGCCTTGATGGATGTTGAGGATGATAACGGTAAAAACTTAGATGACGAGCAAATAATCGACGTGCTATTGATGTACTTGAATGCGGGCCATGAGTCCTCCGGACATATTACCATGTGGGCCACCGTCTTCCTCCAAGAACACCCCCAATACCTTCGAAAAGCTAAGGTATATTGCGTTTTTTATCTGACAATCAATGAACCAAGTGGAAATCAGATAGTTATGCTGGAATAAACATAGTTGTTTTGAGCTCTCAATGCAATTCAAATCTGTAATAGTTATTATTCCACGGTTTCATAGGCGGAGCAACAGGCCATACTAAAGAGTAGGCCACCGAATGGGGAGTTGACACTAAAGGAAATCCGACAGATGAAGTATCTTTCCAATGTAAGTGGTTTCATGATTTTGAGTTTCATTCATTTAGCTCTCATAAATTCGATGTATTGCAATATAACTAAGAGAAGGATCATTATATTTTCTTTATGGGTGTCATGTTAAACATGAAGGTTGTCGATGAAACCCTTCGCTTGGTGACATTTTCATTGGTCAATTTTCGAGAGGCACAGAAGGACGTCAACATAAGTGGTGAGTTTTCGAGTTTGTATATTCCAATGAGCACTTTTCTCGTGAAATGGGGCCATAGAGATCTATAACATTGGGTTTGGTTCAGGTTATACCATTCCCAAAGGCTGGAAGGCTCTCGTCTGGTTTAGAAATGTTCACTTGGATCCTGAAATCTATCCTGACCCTCGGGAATTCAATCCTGACAGATGGGAAGTAAGCTCTCTCCCCCTCCCTCTCAGAGCAAATATGTACATTATTAATCCTCAATTAAAAAATTTATAATTTGTGTTCATGTCCATGTTTGTTATTTCTAATATGTTTTTAACTTGCTTCTATAGGGTTTCACGCCCAAGGCAGGAACGTTCCTCCCCTTTGGTGCAGGAAGCAGATTGTGCCCTGGAAATGATCTGGCCAAGCTGGAGATCTCCATTTTCCTTCACCATTTCCTCCTCAAGTACCAGTGAGTCACCTCCTTCCCATTCTTTCTATCCTCCCAGTTATAAAGGAAAATGTTTTCTAGATGTATTGCGATTTTATTGTATTTCAAGCTATTCATTTCAAATGATTGGAGAGCATCGTCTTCTGAATCATTTAAGTTTATTAGGAAAAGGAAAACGTATGATATGAGACTGTTTTCTAGTAGTACTTAGACAACAATGTTAATGTAAAATGAAATTTTTATAATTGGCCCATGATTCTGAACTATATCGAGCTTTTTTTTTTATTATTAAAAAAGGTAGTTCATAAATTTTTCTGCTTCATGTAATTTGTTTCTCTTCCATAGCATGACAAATTCATATTTGATCTTGCAGGCTCGAAAGAGTGAACCCCAAGTGTCCGGTGATGTACTTACCACACACAAGGCCCACAGACAATTGCTTGGCGGTTGTGAAGAAGCGATCTTCTCCAATAACAGCGTAAATGTGGGGACTGGGATGCACCAACACATCTCCTTACTATTTCTAAATAAAGTATCATGATTCGTGTGATGTTTCGAAGTTGTCCCCGTTAAGAAGTGCTTGTGTTAATAGTACTGAATTTACCTCCCTAGCCTTGGTACCATTTCTTTATGGGAATAAAATAATGGCCTGCTCATTTTATGGGCTTGGATTATCACTATTCTTGCAGCATCTGTGAGTTTTGTGGTGAATAATTTGTCACATGGGGAGGATTGATTGTTTGTTTACTTCACATCTCTAATTGGTCCATTACAAGTTTCGTTTTATAATATAAGGTTATGTTTGGATAGAGAAAATAGGACCTGAATGAGAATGGAAATAAATTAACAGAGGAATGAGAATATGAATAAAACAAACAGTCCATTGTCTTTTATATTGCTTAGCAATGAAATCAACGTTCTCATTCTTACCATCTAAATGAGTGACTTGCGCGTACTTCAGGCTTGGACGATAGGGGTTGTTGTGATGCCTTCCTGTTCCTCGCCTATTTTGGAGTGTGTTGTAGTATCTTATACTCTTGCGAGCTAAGCAAATCATTCGAGCGTGTGCACATCTCCCTCGACACCTTCGGTACACCAGAATGAAACCGGTGTAAACTTGAGATGGGGATGGGAATAGCTTTTCACATTCCCATACTATGTTTGGTATATTCAAGTAATGAACTTGTGATTGTAATGGGTGCACTATGTCAAATGGCCTTTTCCACCAATAATAAAAAGGAAAAATTACTATATAAAATATAAAAGCCCAACCCTTAAAATTATTCTCAATTTTAGCCCAAATTTTTAATTTTTGCAAATAAATGTTTGAATTTGTCGCGGTTCAAGGCTACCACTAAGGGCCGTTACATCCCTGTTATCATGTGCCATCACATAAAAATATCTTTTATGTTTTTTAATTACAATAATTTAATCTTTCTCACGTTCACTTATTTTTATTCCATATTATCATATTTATGGATTTTTCGTAATCAATTACAAGGTGCGCTAGAAAAAATTGAAACTGCAAGGAATCTTTTAAAAAATGATCCAAAAACAGAAGAATATTTTAAAAAAATTCCCAAATTAAAATTTAAGCTAAAGTTGAGAATAAGTTGAAGGTTGGGCTTTCCTATGCAATTTGATGATAAATAGGGAGATGGTGGCCAGAGTCCGGCGAGGCAGTTGTGAGTCCAGCAGCGACGGCCGGATTCTGGTGGCGGTTACCGGCTGGCGACGGTGAATGACGGTGGGATGGATGGTGAAAGAGAGTGACATTTTGAGAAATTTCATCCATATGTACATAGAAATTAGACGATGCCAGGAGGAGTGTGAAGCACAAAAAAGTGGGAATGAACCTATGAACAAATCTCGAATGGTTCGTTCCCTAGGAATATAAGACACTAAACATGAAAATGTGTAATTCCATTATACTTAAGTTGTGTTTGAATGATGGGAATGAAATGAGAATTAGAACAAATGATAAAGAGCACGAATAGAAGCGGTATGACCACTGCCTTTAGGTTTGTATTCGGATGGTAGGAATGAAATGAAAATTGAAATAAAATGGTTATTACTTATACAAGCGAATGATGATCATTCCATCCCCTTTTATTTTACAAACAACAGAATCAGCATTTTCACTTACATTGTCATTCCCGCCATTCAAACGAGTCCTTACTAAACAATTGTCATTCTAGCCATTCAATACCAAATAATAGAACAGAATCCATTCTCATTCATGGCATCCAAGCAAGTCCTTAACAAAGGATTTGAAAGACCAACTTAAGGAAGCCCCTTGTTACTGTTATGGATTATTTGTAACATTTCCAAACTTAAAGACCAACCAAAAACTATATGGAAACTCTTGTAAGAGTACTGTTAAAGGGAGGAAAAACAGATATTGAGACATGCTCAACTTAACAAAGGATTTGAAGCTTAACAAAGCCCTTTTATATTTTGCAAGTTCACAACTCTGATTCAGGTCTCGTTTGTTTGCACTGATTGATCTCTAAATAGGGCTAATCTCTGATCCGGTTAGCATACATCTCATTAAGAACATTTAGAAACATCCTAAAATAAGTCTGAATAACTGTTGATTCGTTTAGCACAATTTTTTAAAAAGACTAAAATCCCTCTATTATTTCACCTAATTACAGCCTTATTCTCCCCCCCCTCCCAATCCGGATCCTCTCCCATTCCTCTATCCAGTTTGTGGTGTGATTTGCTCCATTTTTTTGGTTTAATGCATTTTTAAAAATTTAAACCGTATAGATGGAAACAATGTACATAAATACACTATGCTTATCAATTATCAAGTGATTTGAAAATGTAAAACATATTCATCTAAAGTAAGAAAAAATTCAGGCTTAAAAATCAAAATCAGATCTAGGTTTTAGGTCGATATCAAACCCTAATCTAGGGTTTGATTTCAAAATACAAACCACACCCTTGGGTATGATTTTAAAATATAAAGAAAAAATAAGATTTGTATTGATTAGGGTTCTGAGTAGGAGAGGTTTTCATTTGAGTTAGGGTTCTGGAATTGAGATTTCATGAAGTTCATTTTTTGTTGGAAATTTCTTGAAATTGATTTGCAAGTTTAATTCTTTTACAGATTTCATTTAATTCAGAAATTCATTTGAATTGCAGATCTGATTTCCTTTGAGTGAGACGCCCCACCATAAATGCCCCCACATGACTTGAGGATAGAAGGAAAGGAAGAGATTAAGATGACGTGGCGGGACAAATCTTACTTTTGATTTTTGGTTCATTCTCCTTTTTTTCACACTTTCATAATTATAATTTGAGAATAATTGAAAAGAAGAAAAAAAAAAAAAAAAAAAGAGAGACAGAGGAAAGAACGAATAATTATTTTACCGATTCTTTGTATTTTGATTTGTGGAATTTTAAAAAAATTATTAATATAAAACAAATATTACAAAATACAAGAAGGGCAAAAATGAAAATACAATTTATTCAGTTTTATTGTTACATATTCAGCATCGCTTGGTACACCTCCTAACCAACCAGCACCAATTCACCAAACACCACCACTTTGGCACTCTCCGAGGGTCTGACGCCACGCCAATGACACCCAGAAATTTATACATAAAATACAACATACACAAGCAGAAAAGCTTACCAAGGTTAAGGAGTTTCGGACCCATTTCTGTGGAAGGCGCGAACATGGAGGCCGCCATCGATGTGAAGATTAATCATGGTTCGGTAATTCACGGGCTTCGTTTCATCTGCCAATTTTATCTTGAAACAGCCTAGTAGTACAGCCTGAAAAGATCTTCATTTGCCTATACGCAAACTCCTTTCCTAAACAAATTCGGGGGCCTGCCTGTTCATCGCAGCGAAGTTGAACTTAAGGGACTGTTTGATAACCCAATTTAGTACTTAAAGCCGAATACATGTACCAATTAACAGATTGCGCCTAATGATAAATCCCGGCGGAAGGGGGGGGGGGGGGGGGGCATGACTTATAACACTGATCAGTGAAAATGGTAACCAAAGTGTTGTTTTATTAGTTAGAATTAATTTAGCCAAATCTTTGACTATCACTTAAGATATTCAGTATTAAGATTTGGGTATTCAGAATTTATCATTACTACTTAATTTTCAGTTTTACTGAACATGTGCTTAGTTTCTTCCAAAATCTGAGTATGAGGAACAACTGAATGCTTGAAAGCTTTTCACCAAACCTGGAAGGCTGTGAATCTGAAAGGGCTCTCTTGATGGAAAACACCATTCTCGTCGAGCCACCTTTCTGGGCGAAATTCCTCTGCACTGTCACCCCATATGAATTTCATCCTTCCCATTGCATAGGGTTGGTAGGCAACCATGCTTCCTTCACTCACACTGAACCCATCTGGAAATGTATCATCTTTGAAGCAAACCTTTGCATCCTGTAAGCACAAGTTATATATCTGAGATTTGGGCCTTTTTTTCTTAAGTTGAACAGAGAAAAGATATGTATTCCATTTTAACATATGACATCAAGAGATCTCTTCTTCATCATACACGTAACTATAGGGCGCATTTCGCTATGGAAAATTAGTTTTTCCTTTCCACATATGACCTCCTCATGTTATAATATCACTGTTCCAACGCAATTCGGGAAATAATGTTTTCCAGCTAACTAAAGTTTCGTACATAAACACTAGAAACATGTTATCTAAAACCTAAGACCATAAGAATAAATTATTTTCGAATTACTTGAGAACCACTAGATCAAATTAAGGCTTAGGAAATACTTAAAAATAAAATTAAAAAATCTGGAACTAAATGGAGCCACAATTACCACAGGAACTGGAGGATAGAGTCTGAGAGTCTCGGTGAGAGCTGCATGGAGATATTGCATTTTCTCTAGAGCGCCTTCACTTACACTGGCAGCAAACTCGGCAAAATCTGCAGTTTCTTTCAAATTGGTCTCTGCTTTGATTTCTTGTACAATCTTTTCCTCCACAACAGGATGCTTGCAGAGCATGTAAATGAACCAAGAAAGAGTGGCTGCAGTTGTGTCTTTGCCAGCAATGATGAAATTGAGAATAATGTCCCTTAGGTATTTAGGATCCGTCTGAGTTAACTGGAACCTTGACAGGATATCATCTTTCTTTGTCTATCAAATCATGAAACAAAGAAGTTGATGAGCAAATACTTTACCTAAAAGCTTAGGGCTACGTTCAGTTCAGTTCAGTACAATGGAATGAGATAGCATGGAGTGAATTTATGAACATTCCCATGGCCTTGTTCTTTCAGCTATGATGAGAATGACAATAGAATGAGGCCTTCCCAATCCATTATATTCCCTATCTCGTTACATCGTACCAAATGCTGCCTAAGATTTTCATAGTAGCCAACAAAAAATATCAAGGCTTCATACTCCCCTCATCGCGCGTTGGAGTCATACCAACAACAGGTATGGGCTAACCCCATTAAGGCTATAATGATATTCAACTTGGATAGTAAACAGGAACAACAGCCTAAGCCCTAGTACAAGTAATTAAGATCACGACATGCATTTGATCTGAAATGAGGCTTTGTTGAATTCACTTACAGGAAGAATCATCTTGAAAATTGCTCCTCTGTTCATTCTTGTTACTGATTAGCCGATAAACAAACTTGTCGATAACTTTGATGTTTTTCTTTAACACACTTTCAGACCCGATGTTCAAAAATCTCTTGACCTTCCAGAAGATGTCAACGTATCGAAAAAGAGTCATCGCGCTTGACTGATCAAAAGCGTTAGAAAACCTCGCACCTTCCTCACTCGATCCACACATGCTGTCTAGTTCAACCCCAAATGCAACTTTAAATATTGAATCCAATGTTGATTTCATGAACAGATCCTGCATTGGTCCCAGTCATGTAGTTCCCTTGTCTAGTAAATCAAAAATGGAGATGAAAAAAAGGACTAGAATATGATATGCAAACTCACTTGAATATCCATTATTCGATTGGTCTTAGCGGCTTCAGATATGATATCAGCGAGTTTTGCTGCGTTTTTCCGGAAAACCACACTGCTGAAGTCCCTCAATACCTTTGTGGAGAACTCATAGCTAGAGATTTTTCGCTGCTGTCTCCACTTAGTCGCCATCTACGGTGAAAATGCCATCACCTAGTAGATCACTCAGACAGCAGTAGTTATGCCAGCCCTGCAAAAAGTTTCTGAACGTTTCATACTACAAACTTGTGCATTGTTGAAGTTGTAACCATGACATAAATCAAAAACGGAAGACAGAGCTAATCTTATCAAAATGGTGGGATTCTACGATGGCTGAGACCCTAATCTTATGTTTAATTATGGAAAATGTTTTCCATTTTCTATTTCCAAAAGTTCAGCCTGAACATATCATGATAAAAGAAGGCCCAGTTCCTAAGGTTACTCACTCTTTCCTTTTGAAATTTTGTCAAACGCCTTATGTACCATAACCTGATTCTTTCTAATGAATAAGGTCAAAAGAACACCCAAACAGGTACACAAACTTTCCACCCAATTGCATAGCACAACAATTAAAAAAAAAAAAAAATTGGATTCAGTGTATCCCCTTGCAGTGGTTTCCCAACAGATAACCTCAAACATAAGCACCCAAACAAGCCCCAAGACTTTCCACTCAGTCACACAGAACAATCAAAAACTAAAACAGAACTACTTAAACCCACAATGGAAACATAAATTTTTGGATTCAGGGCAAAACCCTGCAATGATTTCCCAACATATAATCTCAAAATTGGACCCCCAAACAAGCCCTAAAACTTTCCACCACCCAGTTGCACAGCACAATCAAAGAAAAAAAAAACCTCAAATTCAAATTTAAAAAATAAAACAGAATATGGGGAGGATCGAGGTTTATTTATTACCTTGCCATAATTCTCGAAGTTGGATTTAAGAATATACTCAACATTCAAGGGGTCGGCGGTGTAAACCTCGCTCTTGAAGAGGCCGAGAAGGCGGTAGGTGCGGTGTTTCCCGGCGAGCTCAGTCATGTAGTGGTGAAGCCTGTTGAAGTGAAGCAGCTGGTTGAACACCGTCCCAGCAATTGGATGCTTCTTCTTCTTCTTTATTTGATTTTCCTGCAACTTTCTCGTGATGAAATTGACAGCGAAGAAAGTGAGGATTAGAACTGTGGCTGCGCCTAGAATTGGGCTGTGGAGGAACTCCATGATCATGATGTACATTGCGGTTGCTCGGACAAGGGGAAGTTCCTTAATATATATATTTGGGTTTATTTATCACACTCCTTTTTATTTTATTTTATTTTTAAGAGATCCTATCATTTATTTGTCATGAAATTAAATAGAGAAAGCTCTTGGATTTCTAAATTATTATTTTTAAATATAAATTATTAAAAATAATAATAAGAATTTGAAATTTAATTTTAAAATAGAAAAAATTAAGAAAATTTAAATAAAAAAATAAAAAAGCAAATAAAATAAAAAAAACCCCTGACCTATATTTTTTAATTGTCATGAATCTTAACATTTACGTCTCGATTAAAAGTATGGAAGGAGTAAAGTTTTAATACATATTTTTCAAAATAAAATTTTAATTCTATTAATATATTTACAGTGCATATCCGATAAAATATATTGGAGGGGAGCTGACTCCTTACTTTTTTACTTTTAATTTTTCTATATATTTTTTATAATAAATAATTAAAATTATTTAATTTATAAATTCATAAGCATTCAAATAGGGGGATCGAAATAATGTGGGGTCACCTCGTGGATTCTTCTTGAATCGGAATAAAACTGAAGGCCTGCCTGAACTACCCAAAGTAAACTCATCACATGAAGAGATGAATGGTACAATAGAACATTGATCTGACAATCTTAACTGAGTTTGGTGTACTTGTTTGGATGTGGCGTGGGACGGGCAAACCTTTGTGCACCACAAAATTTTTCCCCACGAGAGAGATGAACAACGGAGAACGGTGCCTGTACTCGGGGGTGCCACATAATTTTCTTATGTTTCCCCTCAAAATAACGTTATTTTAGTTAAAAATTATAATTATATAATAAAAGTTTTTAGGACAACAATATTATTTTGTGAACAGTTGCACACAAACTATATTCACTCGGGTATGTACTCTCTTTTCTGTATGAACAATGCATATGTTATATGCATGTTTGTGAAATAAAATAAAAATATCGAGCAAAGAAAGGAAATCTACTTAGAGGGGGCATAAGTCCTATAGTGGTCTATTTCGAGGAAGACAGAACCTCTGTATAGACAGTAAGTTAACTTAGATAATTTTTGAGATATCCATTTATTAGAAAACATGGGTATAGATACAATGGGAAGCATAACCAATTAAAAATGATTACTCTCACACCAACCCCCCCCTTAAAATCTCTCACTAACCCCATCTCTTAAAACCGCTCATCATACTCAAAAACTAACTCGCCCATCATACAATATCGAATATTTAAATAAATAAAAACTAAAAAAGAAACCCTAAGGTTATGGCTAACACATTCAAAAACTAACCGTCCCACTATAAAATATCAAATATTTAAATAAATAAAAAACTAAAAAGAAGCCCCTAATGTTAGCCCTATAATAGTGTATGTGATTGATTTCAGCTCAACTATGATTAGATACTAACATAGGCCTAAAAATAATCGAAAATATTAGGGGCACTGACGTTGGGTAGCCCAAACACCCACATACTCCTAGCATATTTGAAAAATAATTAATGATTTTTTTGCCACTTTACCCTATGTAAGTAGTAGTATAGTTTAGGTCCGTTGTAAAAGAATAAATAAATAATTATATCATATAACTTCGATTAAAAAAATAAAATTTAAAGACAAATAGGAGATGTGAGAGACGGTAATTGACTGGGAGAAAAAGTGAAAAAATCTTCATGATGGTCCATCCATCCTTCTTTAAGAAATGGACAGAGACTTGTAACCAGAAAAGAAGAAAAAAAAAAAAAAGAAACGAACAGATACCATTGATTAAGAGAGCATTCAGACACCATTGACTAAGAGAGCATTCAGAGGGTATGGAATCATCTGAATTGCAAAAGATGAAGAATCATGAATTTATAAATTTTAATAATCTATTCATAATTTGCAACGCAAATTTTTATCTGTACATTTTTTTTCTACAGTGAATGGCTACAATTAAGATGTTCTATATTTCTCGGATGAGGGGTGCCTGAAAATTCAAAGGACCAAGGATTTAAAATATTTGTCGTGTTAAACCGGTGGACCTGAGGAGAAGAGGTTATGAGTCAGGTCGGTGTTAGGTCAAATCATGAGCCAATGCCCTGATTCTTAACTTTTTCATTACACAATACCTAAAGAGGACAACTTAATGAACGCGGTTGGACTCGGATTCAAAATTTATTTTTATGTTCAGTTTATTTGACTGATAAACAAGGACGAACGTGCTGTGAACATGAGTGAGCTCACAAGTCGACTTGTTTGATTTGCAGCCGTACCTTTTCTTTATCCATGTAAGCAGAAAACTGAATACAGATAGGTGGAAATGTCGACGGAAGTTAGAGACAGTACTCCGACTTTACCAGTCAAAAAGCTCCGGTTAGAAGTCAGAAAAACAAAAGTAGAGGATTATGTTTACAATTACGCCAAACAAGGAAAAATATATATATATATCTCTATGTATAAAAAACCTTAATATATGCAACATTTCTCTATCCGTAACAAAACAATAAATTTACACCTTTATTAAATAAATCAAAGGTACAGGAACAATGTTCTTTCCAGAAAAAAAAAAAAATTACGAGAACAATCAAAGAAACAGATTGTGAGCTCCCAAATCCGGCCGTTGAATGATCCAGCAGTTGCAGGATCGTTGGATCGTATTTTTGAAATTGTTTCAAATAAATCCAACGGCTCATATGGCTATCGGACAGTCCAACGGTAGCCGGAGAGAATCTTTTCCCTTAATTGAATAACTAAATAAAATAAATAGATTTTTCCCATCGTCCCAGATTGATGAATCTTCTCAATCGGAAGATCCCCTATATAGATAATATACATTCCGGTCCACCTAGCATGATTCTAATTGCTTTGTTCTGAAGTAAAGATATCCACCGGATGAATCCTAAACATACAGCAGTATCTGTAGGAGTAAATATGATAGTTTTATAAGTAAACTGATACATCCATAAGCAGCAGTACTAAATTCAGCTTATTTGGAACAGGCAGGCAATTCAAGCACAAACTTAATACATCTACCATCACAGCTCCCTCTATCCAATAACAAGGGCTCGGGTGTTTGTTTCATGAAGTCGTTTTCTTTTGAACCCTTATTTTTTCCCCCCTCTCTGCTCTCTTTCACAAAATGACATCGTTTTGACTATGAGCAGGACAACACGAGTGGCGTGTTGCATTGCAAATAATTTGGGCAACAATGTCAAGAGGCATTATTATAGTTCTTCTCAAGACTCAAAATAAAAACATTATCCTCAAAGAAGGACGCCCTAGTACCGACCAACCAGGACAAAATCATTGTCATCAAGAACCTGGACATCCTTTTCCCCAACAAAATTCTCCCTCCCGATTTCCTTCACCATCTTGACAAATTCAACCCTCTTTGCCAGAGGGAGCGGAACATAGGGAAGACGGAAAACCGGCCTCACAACCCCGAGTTGAGCTAGAGCAGTGTTTAAGCAAATAGGATTGGGCTCCAAAAAGAGCCACTCCATCAGAGGCATA
Source organism: Santalum album (assembly GCA_034195605.1). Lineage (NCBI taxonomy): Eukaryota > Viridiplantae > Streptophyta > Magnoliopsida > Santalales > Santalaceae > Santalum > Santalum album. The sequence continues at coordinate 12,800,675 of CM067267.1, forward strand.
AGCTTCGCATTAAGGGAACGATTCTTACCTCTGAACATCAGTTCTCGCATTAATCCTGGAGCCAAATTGCTAGTAACAGATATTACTCCTGTTGCCCCATAGCCCCACCTAGCATCATGGCATTGATCATCATTCCCACACCAAGCCACAATACCATTATCTGTATATTCCTTGATCCGATCGTTTCCCATGCATTCCTTAATGCCAGCCATGTTGTTACTCTGAGCAACCCTACAAATAACTCGAGGGGGAATATCATGGCCCGTTCGGGATGGTACATTGTATACAATGGTGGGGCCCATGGAGAGCACAGTGCTGAAGTGAGATTCCAGGCCTTCTAAAGAGGTTTTCCCATAGTAAGGGTTAATGTGGAGTGCAGCATGCATTCCCACAGCAAAGCCTTGCTCAGTAGCGTGGATTGCTTCCCTAGTTGAGTTACTTCCAGTGTTTCCAATTACCTTTATTGATCCACCAAAACAGTTGACTGTATGGCCAATTAGCATTATGTGTTCATCCCAACTCATCAGGTGGCCTTCACCGGTCGTGCCACCAACGATCACGCCCTCAGCACCATTTGTAATCTGTAGGTTCACCAAGGCATCATAAGCTTCAAGATCAAACCTGCCATCCGGTAGATATGGGGTTTTGATTGCAGTTACTAACCGAAGAGACTTTATGTCCTCCACACATGTCCTGCAAACATATGACAGAAGCAAAAGGTGATAATGTAGCCTCTCCAGAAACACGTTTTAGAAATGCAACTGCTCTCAGGTTACCATTATTATAGAAGAAAATCAGTAACCAATTTATGTTTGGGAAACTAGTTTTTTGTTTTCCTGCATGTTTCATATTAAAATATCATTCTAATTCATGCAGTTTGGAAAACAGTGTTCCCCAACTTGATTAGTTTCTATACAAATTAGAAAACACTTGAAACATCTTCCATAAATTTTTTACAATGTAGACCATTAAAAAAAAAAAAAAGGCTCTCCAAATATATGAAATCAGCAGCATGAAATCAACTAGATCATTGTATATTTAGCATAACTAATTCAAGAGGGAAAATGGAAAATGTTTTATATAACTAAACCAGGCCTTAACCTCTCAAGATCAATGAGCATACAGTGTCTGATGCATGGGTCTTTGCTGCTAGCCCAACACTGTACTATAAAAGTATATGGATCGTGTGGTCCTTCAGGCCCTCAGCTAATTAATAGAAGAAGCTCAATTTGAAACTAGAAGTTATGGAAAACATGAACATAATTTGAATATAGTCATATTATTTGGATAAAATACATTCCAAGATTCCACTTTCATTACAAATATCTCTGATACCTTTTCTGGGTGTGCAATCAGATGGGCATCTAACCGTTCAAGAGTTTTTTTTTGTTTGCTTTTCTTTTTTAATATAGAAAAATAGTCTTGCAATATTTCCAAAGTAAACATCCATAAGAAATTCAATGGTCTTATATACTGAATATGAGAGTCATTCACACGCTATGATTTAAGCATGCTTGAGCATTCACTCAAATACACGAGCCTGTCATCTAGAATGGAGTTGACACCTTAAATGACAGTAAGACGATGCAACCAAGTCTATTTCATAAACTGAACTTACAACATGTAAACCTAAAGTGCTTTGTTGGGAATAAGGTTGGTTTTGTTGTCGTATCAACCTAAAAAGCTCAACAAAAAGAAAAAAAAAAAGAATACTAAGCCAGAAATCTGTATGCTATAAGAAAACCATAAGTTTTAAAAGGTAGATATCAGTGCTTTGTTGATGGAAATAGAACTTCATTTCATAAAGGTGGACATGCACCCAAAAAGGAATGAGAAACAGTCTTTAATCAACTGCTGCTTGTGCATCAAAATTTTTCTTCTCAAGTTCACCGAGCATCCTGCATCCTTTGGCATTCAATAATCTTTTCCATCTTCTGTTGGCGGCAAGGTTGGGGTTTAATTAGCTGAAAGCAATATGCATATGGTACAAAAACAATGCATTTTCAAAAGAAAAACTTCATGGCAAGCGCAACAGTGGCACTAAAACAGGATGTAGCAAAAACCATTTATTGATATGGCTCACCTATTTTTAACTTCAAAACTGCGCATAGGGAGATGAAAACTTGGCATAAATGCTGCCTGTGGAGGCTTTAATCTTGCATTCCTCCTGTACAAATAACATAGTTGATGCATGATGAACAAAGATAATAATAATACTACATACGCATGAAACAAGAAATAAAGTGTTTGTTGCCTCACATGTCTTAGAAATGCTCATCTTGAGGGAATGAAACTCTGAATAATACTCAATATTATTATTCATAAACCAAAGTCTTAAGAATCTGCTTGGAAATTATAGGAAAATACCCAAACCCCATTAACCAAAAATAGAATTAAGGAAAAGGAGATAATCTTGGACACAAAAAAAATACCCAGAATAAGTCCTAACATAAATAAATCCTAATATACATCATGAAAGTACGGTACAAACAAACATAGTTGATTGCATCCAACATTTACCTCACAAAATACCACCCACTAAGTCCGACTATCCAACATTAATATTTAAAATCCTATCTTGTTGTCCAACTCTCAATTAAAATACCTCACTTTCCCTTGAGCAACACTTCACAATTCCAAACAGTTCTACCATGTAATTCCTATTCCTCACCCACAATCTACTACTTTGGCACAGACTCATATGGTAATTTAACAGCTTCCCAACATACGATACAACTACAGGATTATCATCTAGACCTCCACATTCATGGCAGAAAGAATAGCAGGCTTCTTAACCATGTTTAATATAATATCCAATTTTATATCTCAATTTAAATCTGCTACCACCATAACAACAGAAGGAAAGGTTTCAATAACAATTTTTCCATTTCCCAGGTTCAGAAGATGTAACAGGAACCTGTTTACAGAACAAGCTGTTTGAAAAGTTACTTGAGCATACCCTTGTTTGTTTTACAACAAAATCACAGGATATTTTCAAAGAATTCTTTGGTTATTAATTTTGCTATGTTCTTTACATATCATAAATATAATTCAATAAAACTTGTATAAATTCACGGGGAAAAAGAAAAACCCAAAAAAGAGTTCAGGAATGGCGCATGATAAGCTGACATAAAATCGACTAAACAAACAGTTGACATCAAATCGAATAAAATAATTTACATTTAATTAATAGATAAAAAGCCACCTCCCATGATTGCCAACAGCGATTGGAGGACGCAAGTGAAAGGGGGAGTCCGTCAAGCACTGATCGAAACTCTTGACCAAAGCCATCCGGTGAATCTCAGACTCTGATGGGTATCGAAATGCTATATGGAAATGAATCTAACCGTGGTACGACCTCCCGTAGTAGCTACAGAAGAAGTCAATGACTCAAAGATCTCAGAACATAATGGTGATTGGGGCCGTTGTAGTGGGAATGGAGCGGAGAGTGGTGGAAATGAACCGATCGGCGCCGTGGAGGAACTCGCAGAAACGGTGACGGGTGAAGAAACAGTCCGTGTCGACAGATTCCCGCGAGGCGGGCACTGAATTTCCAGAAAGGAGGAGCGGCGACGGCGGCGCGCCGGCGGGAGATGGATTGATGACGAAGTGATTGCTTCTTTGCTCGTAGGGTTTTACCAAAACGTAGGGGCCCATTTAGGTTGTGATGGGCTTAAGAAAAGCCCAATAACATTTTTACATCTTTTTTGCTACATTTTTTTTTAAAAAACTTTTTTGCTAAAAGGAGAAAAAAAAAATGTTTTGATAAGTCAATCAAATCAAATAGCATCCACCAGCAAGGATTAAGGATTCAAGTCTTCAATTACGTTGAACTGTAAAAAAAAATTTTACTCTCCTTTTCCTATACTATTAACTTCCTTTGTAACCAAAATAAAGGAAAAAAAATGAATATCATTTTGCCCACCATGAGAATTCTTGAAATTAAGAGTATATATATAAAATAATGGATCCATGGAGCCTCAGTAATAAAATGTAAGGCTCATTTTTATTAGGGGATTCACCTGAACTTACGCACGCCCATTTACATTCTTCATTTTTTATGCATATTTATTATGAACCTCAAACCAAGACCAGTATTTTTCTTAATCTTTGCAAAATAAATCTTATTATTTCAATTATCCATATAGTAAACTTATAATTATTAATGACTAAATGATCCATACATTTCATAGAATTTGAATCTAGTTAGCTTATTTTAAAAAGCTTTTTTTTTAGCTGTCATGAGTGTTACTAGTTGTTGTCACTCTGTTTGTTCTTTTGATCGGTAAAAAATAATGTATTATTAATAAAAGAATTACAAACAAAGGCAGTTAGGAGTCCAGCCCTCTAGAGCAAAGGGGAACAAGTATATATGAACGTCAGATGTATACAGATGCCTCACATATGTAACCCCAAGTAAAAAGCATCAAACAATAGCCAAATACAATCTCAACCCGCTGTTGAAGAATATAAAGAGAGCAATAATGTGCAGGATTCTTTCAGAATGAGGTTTAAAGCAAGACACCAATGAAAGATTTGAATGTGAATCCTAGTCCAAAATTGATTTGTATCTGAACATCTATCATTAAAAATACGATTGTTTCTTTCTTTCCAAATCTCCCATAGGATGGTTGCAGGGATGAGTTTCTTCAGAATAGAATGTGCCTTGCTTGAAACTTTGAAAGTTCCTCATTGGAGTAATGCTTTGATAGATTGTAGGATAACCTGCATAACACCTAGCATTTGCACTGCCACGGATCATTGGAAGCCGAAAAAGGAGCAGTGAATAAACATATAACATACTGTTTCAGCATTATTTTTGCGCAAGTGGCATTGATTTTATCAATTTCCAACCAAATGCATGAGACTGTTTGTTGTTAGAACCCTGTTCCGAGCTAAAAGCCACACATGAACACATATTTTGGTGGGGATGTTGTTGGACCATATGTATTCGGTTAGGAAGCAACTTTTCACAAGTGGATTTGGGAGAGAGCCATAATAGGACCGAATTACAAATTTTCCAAAACTAAAGTATAGAATCTGCTTGTCTTGCTCGCGAAACAATGGGTATAATTATAGGATGTTTGTCACTCTGCATGATAGTTATAGGTCTCAAAAAAAAAAAATGTGTTGTCGTTTTAAAAATTATTTACTTAAACGATGTGATTTGTAGCACATCTATGCTTATCTATTCTCTCCATGCCAAAATGTCCAAGTAACAAAACATAAGTGACTTTTTTGTAAATATTTTGATCAAATAATATTAAAATAGAAAACAAATTAAAATTTATCAGTTCAGCATTTATTTATTTATTTATTTTCCCGTAGAATTCATGTACAAGTAAAAATACTTAAATGGGGCAAAGACTGAGCGGCGAGGCCTACACAAACATAGTCCGGCCTACGTTGCAGAAGAAAGAGTAGTAGGAGAGCCACCAGCAGTGGAACGGAATGGCCCCTACAGTACTGTACATTACTCTCTTTTTTTCATTATAACCCAATTTGGGAAAATGGGCCCCACTTGCCAATTCATTCAGTGTTCAGTCAGTCAGTCGGTCTTTAACTCTCAGTCACCTCATGGCCTACGTTTCACTCACACATGCCCTCTCCCGGCAAGAAAAGGCTCTGACAAGGAGTCATTAATGCTATTGTCTTTTCAGACGGACAATTACACAAACACTTCATGTGCATGAACAGGTCCATGGGTCGTTTAGGAGATTTCCCACACAAACAATTACACACACGCACCCATGAACAGGAAACACTGAAGAAACACGCACTCCGACACGCAGTGGCCTTTTGATGAGCCACGGACGTGACATAAGACAGAGAGAGAGAGAGGGAGAGAGGAGCGCGGCGGTTGGAAACGGGAGCGTGCCACCGGATATGTGTGAGTGTCTGTGAGTTGGTGCTTTTGCTTCACGCAAGCGTACCGTGGCTTCAAAACTAACTCCTCTCTCTCTCTCTCTCTCTCAAATTAAATGGATGATTTAGAGATTTGCTGGGCCAAACCCTTTCCTGCGAAGGGACATGTTTCTAATATATATATATATATATATATATATATATATATATATATATAGATTAACATTTACAACGAAGGGGTGCATGCGTAAACTGGCGGAGCCTAACGTGTTTTAGGTCGAAAATAAAGGAGCGAGCAAATTTATGGACACCCTAATCACGGAGAAAACTTTAACACTCTGTTTGACCATATGGACATGATAGGTAAGGATTAGAATTTCAAATTGATATAAATAAGATAACTATTAATCATATATATTTAACATCCTACCTAGTATTTGGAGCGCAGCAAGATAAGCACTGAGGTTGTATTATATCAATCTTGCTTAGGTTTTACGTTTGCCAATATAAGATTGAATAATATTTTTTCAACAATTTTTGGCAACAAGGTAAAAAAATTTAATAGATTTAAAATTTTGAAAATATTGGATAAATATTTTCAAAGATCCGAAAATATTAACAATTTTAAAAAATCCAATGATCTTAAAAAATTAACAATGAAAAAGTACTTAAAAGAATATTTATAGAAAACAATTACAAAAAAAAAAAAAGATTTCATATGCAATATTCGACACAAATAAAAAAGATTCAAATTCATATTAAAATTAAAAAGGACAAACTGAAAAACCTTATATTTTCAACAAGTAAATCTGTTCATTTTTAGGCAAATATATTGATATACTCGCGCTGTGGACGAGTATCATGAAATTTAAAAAATGAATAAGCAAACTAGACAAATAAACCTTTAATTTTTTTTTCCTCCTCATGAGTTTGGTGTGTCTCCCTCTGTCTTAGATGCAGGTATCATGACTCGCACATAAGATAGGATAATCAGGTTGCCAGGAGATAAGGGAGACCAACTAAGTAGCCCAATTTGCTGGATGCTTACACCAAACACTTGATAGGACTAAAAATGAACTAAATAATCCAATATAGCGCGATCAAACACAACATATGTTGTCATGCTCAGATGAGTTAGTGCCTTTCTGGAAAGTGAGATAATTTATGAAATAATTTATTTTAATTAATTTATGGCATAAATGACGTGGTTCTTTTTCTAGTATTCATTGATTATAAGATGGAGTCTTGTCATCCCTTCCCGTAATATCTATGCCCTTTAAGAATGGGTGTTAATCACTTGATGCCACTGCTTACCCTTGCGATAATGAAATCTCATAAAATTACTTAATTTCGATCAGTTCTACCATTATGGCTTCTCCGAGAGACGTTAGAGGGAGTGAAGTAAGAGTCAGACCCCACCATGGTTAAAGTTTTTTTAAACTTGATGTTACTTCCCTTTTCAACTTTTCATTGGGTAACAAAGTTATGATAAGATGCGTCTGCCCCAAGTTTTGAAGAAGTCCAGCCACCATTGTTGAAGCAGCCCACCAACCAGCCACCATTGTTGAAGCAGCCCACCGTCCAGCCAACCATTGTTGAAGAAGGAAGCTTCCTTGTTCACACCGGTGGAAGAGTCCCAAAGCCCTCTATAAATAGAGGTGGATACCTCAGTTGGACATCATCCTGAAAATCACCAAGACAAGAGTGATTGTGAGAGTTTGAGAGTTTTTTTATGAGTTTTGTAAATACTCGTGTAATCTATTCTTGTGAGTAATAGAGGTTGATTTTTCTCTCAAATCCGTGTTTACCAACGCCCAAGTTGATCCAGGTATCCCAACAAGTGGTATCAGAGCCTGGTTAGTGGCGTTGATTGAGTTTTTAGGTGACCGGCCGAATTTGGGTTTTCTGAGTTTTACTCAAAATCCAATTCTGAGTGCACCATTGGATTCGTCTCGTCGAACTGAGTCCAACGCACCAAACGACGACCTAATCGGAGTTCAAACAAGCCCAGAAATCTCGGTCAAAGTTTGGTCAACTTTGTCGAAGAAGACAACCGTCGCCGGAAACTGCCGGAGAAGACGACACTGTTCACCGGAGATCTGCCGGAGAAGACGACACTGTTCACCAGAGTTCCGCCGGATAAGACTGTCGGAAATACTGTTCACAGCCGGAATTTGCAGTATTTCTGAAAATTGCAAATTGACCCCTCAAGTTTTTTCAAAACTACAGTTTTGCCCCAATAGTGGAATTTTGGCCCTGTAGTGTCTATTCCACCTTTTTCGATCGTTCCGGACGCAACGGCGGGCTCCATTTTTCAAGATTCAACCTCGATAGTGTTGAAAAGATATTTGTAAGGTGATAATGTCCACAGAAGAGTCAACATCATCTTCCGGAGCCATGATTATGCTTACTACCACCAACTACACGCTGTGGAAACCTCGGATGGAAGATTTCCTCAGCTGTAAGGATTTGTTTGATCCCTCGAAATGAAAGGCACAAATCCTGATCCCGCCAAAGAGTTAGAGTGGAAGAAATCAAACCGAAAAACTATTGGTCAGATCCGTCAATGGATTGATCATAGTGTCTTCCACTATATTGCACAAGAGACAAACGCATATGCCCTCTAAAAGAAGCTGGAGGACATGTACCAAGCCAAGACCGCTCGGAATAAAGCTTTGTTGATGAGGCGTTTAGTCAACATGAAGCTTAAAAGTGGAACTTCAGTTGCCGAGCATACCAGTGAGTTCCAGAGCTTGGTCAACCAGTTGTCGTCTGTAGAGATGCCATTTGACGATGAAGTTCAGTCGTTGCTACTACTCAGTTCCCTTCCCGATAGTTGGGAAACGCTGGTCGTATCACTCAGCAACTCAGCCCCTAATGGCAAACTTACCATGTCAATGGTCAAAGATGCCCTTTTCAGTGAAGAAGCAAGGAGAAAGGACATGGGCACAGATCAGACCCATGGCCTTGTCACAGAGAACAGGGGGAGGCAACAAAAGAGTAGCAAAAGCAAATGGAGAGGCAGAAGCAAGAGCAGGGGCAGGTCTGCTGATGGCAGAAAACCAACATATAAGTGCCATCATTGTGGAATAGAGGGGCATATGAAGAAGAACTGCTACAAATGGAAAGAGGAACAAGGCCAAAGCAGTTCACAGCCGAAGAACAAGGGTGGAGAAACATTAGTTACTATCTCTGGTGATGTAGCTTATTGTTCAACCCAAGATGAGACATGCCTTCACGTCTCACGAGAAGACACGGATTGGGTGGTAGATACTGCAGCGTCCTACCACGTGACTCCATACAAGGAATACTTCACAACATACGAAGCCGGTGACTTTGGAGCTGTGAAAATGGGAAATTCCAGTTCCGCTGGGATTGTCGGAATTGGTGATGTCCAGATAAAGACAAGTTCTGGAAGCACAATTACTCTCAAGGATGTCCGCCATGTGCCAGATCTTCGGCTGAATCTACTTTCTGGTATAGCTCTCGACAAAGAGGGCTATGATAGTCATTTCAGTAGAGGCACATGGAAATTGTCAAGAGGCGCTATGACAGTCGCTCGAGGACATATTTGTGGCACGCTATACAAGACTCATGTGAAGATTTGTACAGACAGCCTCAACGTTGCAGAAAAAGAGGCTTCACAAAATTTATGGCACCAGAGACTCGGCCACATGAGTGAGAAAGGGCTGTCTACCCTAATAAAGAAGAAGCTTATCAATGTAGACAAGGACGCTGCACTAGATCCTTGCAATCATTGTTTGTTTGGTAAGTAGCATAGAGTCTCGTTTAATTCCTCTTCAACGAGTAGATCAGAGTTGCTCAGTCTGGTACACTCTGATGTTTGCGGTCCCTTGGAGGTTGAATCACTCGGCGGCAACCGATACTTTCTGACGTTCATCGATGATGCTTCTCGAAAGGTGTGGGTGTATTTTTTGCGGACGAAGGACCAGGTATTTGATTACTTCAAACTGTTCCATGTCATGGTAGAACGTGAGACAGGAAAGAAGTTGAAGCGTCTTCGATCCGACAATGGAGGTGAATACTCTTCCAGGCAGTTCGATGCCTATTGCAGATCATATGGCATCCGACATGAGAAGACGGTTCCATGCACCCCTCAACACAACGGTATAGCTGAAAGAATGAACCGAACAATCATGGAACGTGTTCGGAGCATGCTCAGTATGGCTAAGCTGCCAAAGCCATTCTGGGGAGAAGCAGTCAGAGCCACCTGTTACTTGATCAACCGATCTCCATCAGTACCATTAGATTTTGAAGTTCCGGAGAAAATTTGGTCTGGAAAGGATCCATCATACTCCCACTTGAGAGTGTTTGGGTGTTTAGCGTACGCACATGTATCCAAAGAGCTCAGGCAGAAGCTGGATGCAAGGACCACTCCATGCATATTCATAGGCTATGGAGATGAAGAGTTTGGATACAGATTATGGGATCCAAAGGAGAAAAAGGTGATCAGAAGTAGGGACGTGGTGTTCCATGAAAACCAGACAATAGAAGATATTGAAAAGCCCATAATATCTCGGAAGTTGAACGTTGCTCCTCAGGTGCCAGAGGCAACATCGGAATCATTCGTAAGAAATGATGATACAGTGCCAGAAGAAATGCCAGAAGTAGAAGACAATGAGGAAGATGACGGTGCTGAGCAGGGGGAGCCACAACCCCAGCTGCCAGACGTTCCAGAACCATCACAAGGCCAAGATGATGGTGGTTCTCCTCAGATTGTTCCAGAAGTTCGTAGATCTGAACGAGGTCAGATTCCATCAAGAAGATATCCAGAATCTGAGTACCTTCTACTTACTGAAGATGGAGAACCAGAGAGTTTCCATGAAGCATTATCTCATAAGGACAAAGAAAAGTGGTTGCTCGCAATGCAGGACGAGATGGAATCCCTGCAGAAAAATCAGACTTATGAGATCGTAGAACTTCCACGACGGAAGAAGGCACTGAAAAACAAATGGGTGTTCAAGCTGAAAAAGGATAATAGTGGAAAAGTGGTGAAATACAAAGCACGGCTTGTAGTCAAAGGATTCCAACAGAAGAAGGGGATTGACTTTGACGAGATATTTTCACCAGTGGTCAAAATGACTTCAATTAGAGTCATACTTGGATTGGTCGCAAGTATGAACTTGGAGCTTGAACAGATGGATGTGAAGACAGCTTTTCTTCATGGAGATTTAGAAGAAGAAATCTACATGGAGCAGCCAGAAGGTTTTGAGGTTTCAGGGGATAACCTCGTTTGCAAGCTGAAGAAAAGCTTGTACGGTCTGAAGCAGGCACCTAGGCAGTGGTACAAGAAGTTTGACTCTTGCATGGTGAGTCAAGGGTACAAGAAAACTGCAGCAGACGAGTGTGTCTACATTCAGAAGTTTTATGATGGAAATTTCGTTGCTCTTCTACTATATGTAGACGATATTCTAATCGTGGGGAAAGACGCAACGAAGATCAACCAGCTGAAGAAGGAACTCTCTAAGTTTTTTGACATGAAAGACTTAGGAGCGACTCAACAAATATTGGGAATGCAGATCACCCGAGACAGGAAGAACCGGAGGTTATGGCTATCTCAGGAGAAGTATATTGAACGAGTGCTTGCACGATTCAATATGAACAATGCCAAACCAGTTAGCATTCCATTAGCCAACCATTTCAAGCTAAGCAAGAGTTCCTGTCCCTCATCCAAGGAAGAGATTGGGGAGATGTCGTCAGTACCATATTCTTCAGCAGTTGGAAGTTTGATGTATGCTATGGTGTGTACGAGGCCCGATATTGCTCACGCAGTGGGAGCGGTGAGTCGTTTTCTCTCCAACCCCGGGAAAGAGCATTGGGAGGCGGTAAAATGGATTCTCAGGTACCTTAAGGGTACAACGAAGATATGTCTTTGTTACGGGGAAGCTGATCCAATCTTGGAAGGCTATACTGATGCAGATATGGCCGGAGATCTTGATAGTAGGAAATCTACTTCAGGGTTCATTTACACTTTTGCAGGGGGAGCTGTTTCATGGCAGTCAAGACTACAGAAGTGCGTTGCTTTATCCACAACCGAAGCAGAATACATTGCTGCCGCAGAAGCTGGAAAAGAGATGTTGTGGTTAAAGCGTTATCTCCAAGAATTTGGAATCAAGCAAAAGGAGTACAAGGTACATTGTGACAGTCAGGGTGCTCTAGATTTGAGCAAGAACTCCATGTACCATTCTCGTACAAAACATATTGATATTCGCTATCATTGGATACGCGAGGTTATAGATCGATCACTGTTGAGACTAGTGAAGATCCATACAAAGGAGAATCCTGCGGACATGTTGACGAAGGTGGTGACTCGAGAGAAGTTAGAGTTATGCAGAGACATAACTGGGATGTTTTCGGATATGGCTGGAGGGGGAGAATTGAAGAAGTCCAGCCACCATTGTTGAAGCAGCCCACCAACCAGCCACCATTGTTGAAGCAGCTCACCGTCCAGCCCACCATTGTTGAAGAAGGAAGCTTCCTTGTTCACACCGGTGGAAGAGTCCCAAAGCCCTTTATAAATAGAGGTGGATATCTCAGTTGGACATCATCCTGAAAATCACCAAGACAAGAGTGATTGTGAGAGTTTGAGAGTTTTTTTATGAGTTTTGTAAATACTCGTGTAATCTATTCTTGTAAGTAATAGAGGTTGATTTTTCTCTCAAATCCGTGTTTACCAACGCCCAAGTTGATCCAAGTATCCCAACAAGTTTCAAAGTTCAGGGATAGAGTCTTTGATTATGAATGCTACGACAGTTTGAAGAAGTTGATCTCAAAGGCTCAAAATTAACCATTGCACACCCTGTATAGCCGTAACAAATTGCGGTACATATATTAAAAAAAAAAAAAAAAAGCCTGCATCTTGTTGAGAGTTTTTTATTTTTTTATTTTTGTATTAAAATCCAAGAAAAAATTTCCTGAATTGGCTCTTAAACTTCTTTCTAATAAATTGATTAAGCTAGTAAAAGACAAGAAACAAATACTATATACAGAAAAATTTCAGAACCACGCGGCCCATCCCATCCAAACCCCAAATGACCCACCACCAAAAGCCTCCCACTCCTCTCTGCTAAAACCCATCTCTCCTCCTCATCCCCACCCCTCTCTCTCTCTCTCTCTCTCTCTCATCTACACTTTCTCTTTCATCTCTCATCTCTTGAAAGGTGACAAAACAATTTTGCAGGGGTAGAGAGAGAGAGATGAGTACTGGGGGAAGTAATAATAGCAACAATGGCGGTGGTGGGCCATGCGGGGCATGCAAGTTTCTGCGGCGCAAGTGCGTGAAAGGGTGCGTGTTCGCAGCCCACTTCGACTCCGCCGAGCGAGGCGCCGCCCAGTTCGCGGCGGTGCACAAGGTTTTCGGCGCCAGCAACGCCTCGAAGCTGCTTCTACGCCTCCCTCCCCACCTCCGCCCCGACGCCGTCGCCTCCCTCTCCTACGAGGCCCTCGCCCGCCTGCGCGACCCCGTCTATGGCGCATCCGCCCACGTCTTGACCCTTCAGCAACAGGTTCATTCTCTCGTTACTGCTTGCATATCCTTCCCCCACCCTTCACATCAAACTATTAACCTGAACTTTCGTTAGTTCATTGTCCAAGATAGTTTGTATTATATTATATATATTTTAAATATATGATATATATAAACATACTCTAAACCATATACGTACAAGTAAAGCTTGCTAATTCAAAAATTCTTGCTTAAATTAATGGTTTAAATATTTTAAACTTGATATGGTATACTGGTTTAAATGACTGCTTAAATACTAATAGTTAATTCGGGCAAACAACAATGAATGAATCAATAAAAGAACATCATCACGCATGAGTAAATTCCGCATAAAGAATCCATGTGAGAAGCACGAATAGTATTACTCTTACTTATAAACTTGCAAGTAAGTTTTCTTTTTTTTTCTTTTTTCATTCTTGCAAATTTGAATGAGAAATGTGCTATTTTAGTACTTCGACAAATGATACTATGCGCACATAACACCTGCAAAATGTTACAAAAGTGGGTGTGGTGGAAGAACTATAACACCATTATTGTGCTTCTAAACTTTTATTTCGTTAGCTCTGTAAACATTTTGTGTTTATAGAATTATTCTTTGTAAATTTTTTACCCCGGTGAACCTTTTTCTATGCATGAGATGATTCATAGGGTTCAAATAATTTGCTAGGCTTCTCGATTCATCTTTGTTTTTTTTTTTTTTTTTCGCCTGAGTTTTGTATACATTGGCTTTCCTTTCAGAGGACGAACTTGTTTTACTTCATTTTTTGTTCCCTAAACTCATAAAAACATAGAGAAGTGAACGTTATTTTCGTTTTCTTGACGTCAATGATCCATTATGCTACAGTACGCCATGAGCAATTTGGGGAAATCTAGGGGCTGTCAGATTTCCTCAGCTTAAAAGAAGAGAGTGCTGAAACAGAGACATGATCACTGTGCTAACGTGAACCTAGAGTGGAAAGCGTGCATTCATTCAATCGCGAAGCTCATAATTTAATTTTTTGTAGCTAGCTAGCTAGTAGATGCTTCTTGATAGCTCCATATAACTCTTCCGAAGTAACTCTCTTTAAGTACAAGAACTGCAAAAGCAAACCCAAACATAGGCCATCTCACAACAATTATTGCAACCTGTATATTTTTAGTAGTCCAGCTAATTTGCGCCTCGGCTTCTGTGTTCCCGGCTCCCCTAGTAGTCCTCATCTTCTAACAACTCAATCACATGTATATACATAATTGATTTGTTGAAACTCATATTATATAGCTCAAAATAGAGCTTCGGTCAGAGGAGATAATTCTAATAGTCGAAGTTATCCAAACCCTTCATGGGGTATCGGTGTGAACTAAGTATTTGCATGGAATAAATAATTATGTATCCGGAAACAAACAGGAGAAAAATCAAAGTGTCTCGTGGGTTTAGGCACGAATAGCAGAAGAAGACTTCCCATTACCACGTGGGTTTTGGAGTTGTTATTTTGGGATTGATGTTGAATCTCTTTGTTTATACGTTAGCGTTCAATCTGACCATGCATAGGTGTTAGATCTATGTATCCTTGCCAGTAGAAGTCAAGAGTTGCTTGCCGGAACTACCAAGCAAACTTTAGCTGCTCGAGACCATATAAAACATATACCGATACATATATACATATACGTATACGTACATATATGTATATGTATGTGTGTGGGTATATATATATATATATATATATGACTACATTATCATTGCTTACATAAGATAGAGAAGAGCAGTGTTAAGTGCATGGAAAAGTTTATAGAATTTACGCACAGAGAATGTGAACCTTAGTATAGTGGAACCTCATCTCACCATGTTTATTCTGTAAAACTTCTGTGCTCCTAGACTTGATGGAGAAAAGGAGAAAAACAATATGGAATTTTTTTTATTATTATTTTTAGCTCCTAAATTGTTAATCGTTTCCCTATTCCACAAATTTATAATCTTAATTTTTTTTCTTCCTGGTAGAAATATAGATGACATAATGGTGTTTTTGTTTTTCCCTTTGTAGGTGGTGAACTTGCAAGCAGAGTTGGCCTGCGTTCAAGCTCGCTTGTCCATCTTGCATCACCTTCCCCCGCTCCCTCCTCTGCCCCAGCCCCACGACTCCTCCCCCGAATCGACGTTGAGCTCCACGGTATCGATGCATTTGGATCCGTCGTCATCGATAGAAATGGCGACTTCTTGTGGCCCTGGGGACTTTCTGGAAGAGCTGGACGACGGCGACTTCCATGCATTGGCCCGAGAGTTCGTCTCGAGGTACTTGCCCGGTGTGAGGCTTTGGCCTCCAAGTTCTCACTAACAAATCCCTAGTTGATGCCAAACTGCTAGTTTCATCTTTTGTTGATCAAGTGTTTCCATGAATATATACATTAGTGGTGCATCTTTTGTTGGAACATATACATATATATATATATATATATAAGCCTAACCCAGTCAAACATTTTTATGAATGGGGTGTATGATGGGCTACTCGATTTGCGATGATCATTGGGCCTACACTGGGCCCTTAGAAAAGCCGTTAAGCCCAATATAGCCTTTTTTATTATTATTTATTTTTTTAAGTGGTCATCGTAGCCATTTAATGACAAGCGTATTTTTCCATTTTAAAATAATAATACTAATAATATAATTGAATTTTGAATCAATGTGAAATTACATGGTACTTGGAGTTAATTTACAATTTCCAACATTCTTATAAACGTATACAAGAAGAAGACACAATTATTTTGATTCAATAAATAAAGCTATTCTTGTACCGTGGGTCGAACAACCCGATGCTTTTGTTCGGGATGATTTATAAATAGAAATATTTTTTTTTAGTAAAAATTTATAAATAGGATTTTAAATTTTATCAAGGCCGAGAATAAACCTTCATTTGATCTCGATCCATGTGGAGTGAACAGAAGCCTACTCTCGATCTACACGGATCTCTATAATTCATCTTCTTACTAATATTACAATAGGAAAAGTATTTGTACTCTAGTACAATAGATAAGTTATTTAGCATGTCACTTTAAATAATCTTTTGATGTCCTTTTTTCTCAAAATTTTAATTTTATTGATTGAGTGATCATGAAAAAATAATATGCTAGGCAAATTTTCATATAATTTCATCATGCATTAGATATTTATTTATACAACGAACAATATCTTGAATGAAGATTAATATTGTATGCTTAATTTTGTTTTTGTTTTATTTTTTTATATTCCTTCATTTCATTTGATTTAAATTTAAAAAACAGACGTCAAAAAATAAATTTAGGGTAAATTCACCAACCACTATTACTATCTATAGGCACAACACCTGCTACTTGATTCAAGTATTAATAATCACTTCAACCGCGTAAATAATATAGGGACGACCTTAAAGTCAAATCTTAAAATTATCATCTACTACTTATATTTATTGCGAAGAAAAATTGCACGAATTCGCCTTCCCATCCCAGTTATTCCTACTCATTTATATCATTTACCTTAAAACTATATCATTTTGGAGCCGACCACATTCCTTTTTCACTATTATGAATACTATCTTTCATAGGAAATTGTCTTTTTTTCCTTAATAAACCTTAAAACATAGTTGGACACAGAATAGATAAATCTCAAGAAGAATGTATGAAAGTGAATAAAATTTAAAGAAAAATTTTGCTTTTACACCCTTCACACCCTTTTTACACCGAAAGGTTAACGTGATAAAATTTATGTGATTTTTTTGAAGAACAACTTGATCAAATAATAATCATAATTACTTTTGGCGTGAAGGATATGTGATTGATTTATATATAGTATTTACCCAGATTTAAATGCCTATTTAAAGAAAATTGTGAGGGAAATAAATGGAAAAGGAAAATAAAAGGAAAACAGTAGAAAGAAAGAAAGAAAGAAAGAAAGAAAGAAAGAAAGGGGAGGCCGAAAGCGGATTAACTGAGAGTGGTAGGAGCATTTTGCAATAAAGCGACTTTCTCAGTCAGGGGCGGGAAGAAGAAGAAACAGTAGAGAAGAAACCCCACTCTCCATTTTCCAACTTCCGCAACAAGCTCTCTCTGTTTCTCCTCTCCCATGGCTCGAAACAAGGTATTATTAGTTTATCCTCCAAATTCCTTGTTCAGCTTGGAAGGTTTGTTCTTCATCTGTTGATATTCCTTAATTTCTGATTCGGATGGAGTATTGTGCTTCAGTTTGCTCGAAAAGGGAGATTTTTGTGTTTTGGTCTTTTGTATTTTTGAACTGTAATCTGATTCATTCCCGACTGCTTTAATGCTCCACAGGATTTGCTCCATATGTGGAGCTTTAGGGTTTTAATGGCTCTGAAATTTGAAACTGACCCCAACTCTTTTTCTTTTCTTTTCTTTTTTAAGTTATATGTTAGTTCAATTAGTTTATCCCAATAATTCTGGGTATTTTTTTTGCGTAGTTCCGTATCTTATTGAAGTTTGACTTGTATCTGCTACATCAATTTGTTTCAGTATTGTCATAAAAGTGAAATGTGACGGTGGTTCATTGACGCATAATAATAATAATAATAATAATAAACAACTAGGGTTCACTTGTTAGTTATGTCATTCTAATGTTTGTGATATTCCGCGGAATGGGTGGTTGTTTATTCGTTTCCTCCTTGAATTTCTAGAAGTAAGGGAAAAAGATAAATTGCTGCTATGCAGATCTTTTTCTTCATTTCATACATGAAATTACTTTCTCATTCTCTTTTAGAAAATTTATAAATTATTATCTTGGGTGAAGTTGAGGTTATTTCATCCTAGTTCATTTATTCTTCCTTTGGAACAGGAATCATTGCTTCTATTGCTTGATATCGGTCCTACAATGCACAAACTTTTGCCTGAAATTGAAAAAGTTTGCTCCATGCTAGTAGAGAAGAAGGCATGCCTAATGTTGGAATCCTTAAGTTCTGAAATTTTCTTTTCTCCAGGGTTCCTTCTTTTTTGTTTTAACTCTAGTAATTTCCTAGCTGAATGTACAGCTTATTTTCAGCAAAAGCGATGAAGTTGGAGTTGTTGTCTTTGGAGCCGAAGGTACTTTTTTTCCATGCTGAATTCATTTTATTGTTGTGTAATATTTTCAAGGTTCATTGATCATAGTGTTGATCAAGCTTCCCTAATTAGCAGTATAGAACTTCTGAATTATGTTAAACGGAAGAACCAATTGATATTTAACAAAAGGAATTTAGAACAAAATACATATTATTTTTAAGTTTATACCCTTTGAGCTATATAACCACGGTTTGTATGGTAGATTGCCTGCTTTACTGACTGTTAATGTCTCCACATAGTAACATTTAGTTTATAGCTAATTTTTCATCAATCACCGTGTTTTCAAAATTTTGTAATCTTGAAACGCTGCATTTGTTCTAACTACCAAATTAACAAGATTAACTGATTTTAGTCTTAAAATCCTCAGACACTAATAATGAGCTGACAAAGGAAGTGGGCGGGTATGAGCACGTGGTGGTTTTACAAAACATCAAAGTTGTTGATGGAGATCTTATAGAAGCTTTACAGCAGCTACCTCATGGAACTGCTTCCGGTGATTGTATCCTATAGCCATGCTAGATTATCTGTAGCCATGAATAATTCTGTTCATCTTACCAAGTGATTGCTAGGTTCACTACAAGATCGCTGCTTATGTTTATTTTCTGCATTTACTGGAATCAATTTTGATATATATATTTTTAAGATATCTAATCATTCGATTAGATTTTCGTTGTTATTTTTGGTAGCTGCCTTGCCGTTAAGTTGCGAATTAATTATCTATGCACATCTGATTCTCAGTTTTGTGGTGCCTTGACTTTGTTGTTAGTTCTTGATGCTATTGTAGTTGGGATGGATATGCTTATTAAAAAATTTGGGCCAACAAATAAAGGAAAGAAGCGTCTCTGTCTTATCACAAGTGCGCAATGTCCTATTAAAGATCCATATGAAGGAACCAAGGAAGACCAAGTCAGCACCATTGCTGAACAAATGACTGCCCATGGCATGAAAATGGATTGTATAGTTGTCCGGGGAAAGCTAAGTGGGGATGTAGATGTGAAAATTATGGATGAAAATGATTTTTTATTGAGTCTCTTTCCAAAGAGAACATGTGCAAAGACTGTGCATGTTGAGAGTCCAACTTCATTACTTGGCGCTCTTAGAACTCGGAATATTAATCCAGTTACAGTATTCAGGGGTGATCTTGAATTCAGTCCAAAAATGAAGATCAAGGTGAGATTAATAAAGTGCTTTAAAATTTAATTATGTTTGTGTGTGGGCCTGTGTAATTATGTTTGTGTGTAGACCTGTCATTGTATCTGTGTTGCTATGGTCTTATAAGGGTGAAAGTAACTCTCGTTGTTCTCTGAGGAATGGCTAACGAAATCTGCTGCATCATTTGGAGATTTCAAAAGCTTTAATAGTCCTCGAGTAGGGGCAGAAGACAGCATGATTTCTTTGGCTCCCTTACATTGGAGTAATCAAAACTGTGATACAAGATTTTGTAGGAGAACTTTAGATTACAGCAGTGTCCAAAATCAAATGAATGGCACCCAAAAGTGAAACATTTCTGTTTAGTCCTGTTATCGCACTGTGGGTACTTCATCAAAAATATTCTGTGTTGGTTGGTAAACCCACCGGCAATTTCCATCTTTCTTTTTCAGACTGGGGAGCTGTCTGGTCTTTGTTTCTGATCAAGTAGGCATTGAGCAACAAGTCATTATCTTTTTTCTCATCCAGCCTCTGAACTCTAGTGGAATCAAAGGTATCAACTGTAAGGATTTCAGTGAGTGATTTGCAGCTTCTGCATCAGAACCTTTTAGACTTGTAGCACTCTAGGTCTCCTCTTATTTGCGATCAGTTGAACTGCAGTAGGGAATATCACTTCATGTGTGTATGTTATATCAACAAATCTACATGGTAGATCAGCTTGCTATGTTGTAATAATTATTACTCTAATGTGGTTCCGTTTTGGTTCATTAGTGTTAAAACTATTATTCTTGAATCCTTTTGGTTTTTGTTGCTTCAAACTTTGAATATTATAGGTATGGGTTTACAAGAAAACATCTGAGGAGAAGTTTCCCACTCTGAAGAAGTATTCTGATAAAGCACCTCCATCTGACAAATTTGCCACTCATGAAGTAAAGGTGGATTATGAATATAAAAGTGTTGATAATTCTTCTAAAGTTGTACCTCCAGAGCAAAGGATTAAAGGTTATCGATATGGACCTCAAGTGATTCCCATTTCGCCTGCTGAATGGGAGTCAGTTAAGTTCAAACCAGAAAAAAGTGTGAAGCTTCTAGGCTTCACTGATGCCTCGAACATAATGCGGTAAAGCTTCCTTGTTTGAATTGGGTCTATTTAACATATTTTTTGAGTAATATTAAATAAGTGATTAAAACCCCTTACTTCTATTTTTATCCTCCTTGCCAAACATACATTAGACACTACTATATGAAAGAGGTATACATGTTCATTGCTGAACCGGGCAATACCAAGGCCATTCTTGCAGCTTCTGCTTTAGCAAGAGCAATGAAGGATATGAACAAGGTAGCAATTATACGGTGTGTATGGAGACAAGGACAAGGGAGCGTTGTTGTAGGTGTCTTGACACCAAATGTTTCTGACAAAGACAATGTTGTAAGTTCTGATATTGTCGTTTGTGCATTCTATACCTGAAGTTGGCGACGCTTATTATTCTTTCCTCAAATGCCCCATTCCCCAATATGCTCTTACGGCATGTTTGGCTCACGGAATGGAACAATGAAGGAATATTCCATGTAAGTAGAATAGGTAAGGAATAGTTATTCTCGCAAGCCATAAGTGGAATGGGCAATCTTGATGGCCACAAAACATTGCCTGAATAGGAATAATTGTTGCAAGCTCTGAAATGAATCAAACAATGTAATAGCTATTCCATAGGATAGACTAGGAATAGAATAGCTATTACCATGAACCAAACAGGATCTTAGTCTTCCTTCCGATTCCTCATGCTGCTTGTTTTCCATGGCAGCCTGACTGTTTTTACTTCAATGTACTTCCCTTTGCTGAGGATATCCGAGAATTTCAATTCCCCTCTTTCAGCAAATTCCCTTCATCATGGCTTCCTAGTGAAGAACAGCAAGAGGCAGCAGATAATTTTGTAAAGATGCTTGACCTTGCACCACCTGAAAAAGAAGAGGTTCTGCAGCCCGACTTCACGCCGAACCCTGTTCTGGAGGTACATAATACTTTTCACCATATAGTATCAGTTTCTCAAAGCAACAACACGTTTCTTATACCTTGAAGTTTCAGAATTAATAAAAAAATCTAAATGTCGGATTGCAACTGTACCTTCGTTTGATTTTCTCCCTCCATTTTTCTTTCCAGTTTTCAAATTTGAGTGAATTGTCATATTGGTTCTGAATAAAACTAACAGCAGACTTGTTTTAGCGCTTCTATCATTACCTTGAGTTGAAGTCAAAGCAACCAGATGCAGCCGTGCCTCCACTTGATGGAACCCTCAAGAAGATAACTGAACCCGATCTGGAACTCCTTTCTCAAAACAAGTCTGTCATTGATGAATTTTGCAGGCGGTTTGAAGTAAAAGAGAATCCAAAGGTCATTTTCTCGGAACACTTCTAAGTGAAATAAGTTTGTTATTGTCAAGATTCCACCGTAAAACCAGTTGGTAACTGGAGTAGTCAAACAGGGTACTTTCAAGCACATGAACACCTAGTCCCAACACAATAATGCATCTCTCAACACTTCCCTTCACATGAAGCAGAATCTGTGGTCAGCATGTGCACAACATGGGACACAGACAGGCCACTGTCGGGCCAAACAGAAAATCTGAGCCTCCCTTGGGCCAAACAGCCAGACTCAAATACCCATGTCAAGATTCCACCCCAAAACCAGTTGAAAATGGTGGGAGTAGCCCAACAATACCTAGTCTCAACCTGATGTGGGACTTTTGACAGTTATGTTTACGCTTTCAATATGTCTAATACTTTCGACAGTTATGTTGTATTGCAGTTAAAGAAATCACGCAGGTGGATAAGGAGAGATGATCCATCTGGATCCAATTGGCGTAGAGAGGAATCTGTAGACACCAGTGTGGAAATTAGCAGGGCAACTCCTGTTCAAGATTTTGAAACCATGATGACACGAAGAGATGGCCCCGAATGGGTTGGCAGAGCAATTGAGGGTATGCAAAACAGGATTTTTGATCTGGTGGAGGACTCCTTTGAAGGGGACAACTATGATAAAGCGGTTGAATGTTTAGTTGCCCTACGCAAGGGCTGTATCCTCGAGCAAGTACGCTTTCTCTCCCTCCCCCCCCCCCCCCCCCCCCTCTCTCTCTCTCTCTCTCTCTCACTCACATCACTCACACACATACCCCTGGAATGATCTTTTCGTAGGTTCTTTTCTAGAATTTGATGCCATAAAAAGTGGTATGAGTGTTACCCATTTTATTCTATTTAATTATTTTTTATTGTTTATCTTTTTCTTATACATTTAGCTAGATGAGATGGGTCTGAAGTTGTTGACCCATCAATCAATAAAGAACAATTGTTTTATGAATACTTTGGAGCTCGCTTAGTTATTGAAAATGTTTTCATTCTTTATTTCCAAAAGTTAAAGCCTAAATATATCATGATTTTATTGATTTCAAGCTGTTCATGTCGAGTTATTGAAAAATTGTTTCATAAATGGTCGAAACATAGGAAACATGACTCGGTGTGTTTCGTAATACACATGGGAGTTAAGTTAGCCAGAAAACCTTACCTTGTTTTCCATACTGTATAACAAACTATAACATTTTAACATGAAAGTCATATGTGAAAGATGAAAAACTAGTTTTCCACAACCAAGTCAGCGCCTAAATTTGTTTTCAGCTACTTGGGCAAGTTATAAAAATCTGGTTAGATCACCTTTTTAATCTGGGTAGTGAAAAAAAGTGTCTAAACAGATTTCTTCTGTGTAGGAGCCAAAGCCGTTCAACGATTTTCTTTGCCGACTTTGTAAATTCTGCATGGAGAAAGATCTCGACAGTTTCTGCGAGTTTCTCGCATCCAAAGATGTTACATTGATCACCAAGGCTGAAGCCATCGACAGGTTTGTTTTATAACATATTCCTCAACGGTTGCATACTTTCGATTCTCAAATGCTCATTTCTTGCGAATCCGCTTATGCTAATTCAGCCCTTTTTATTTTTGTTTCTCGAGCAGTGAGATTTCAGAAGATAAAGCTAGTAGTTTTATTCCTAAGACTGAAGGCAGTACGCTTTAGCTTGCTCCATCTCATTTTTCACTGTATATTTTGAATGTGTTCGGTGGTAAGAGAACCATTGCAGCTCAGAAGTCCAAATTTTGCTTGTCATGTGAAAAGATAATTTAAATCAATGTGAACTTTCCATCGTTGGATGTACTCATTATTTTTCTTATGGTTTTTATTTACTCTTTTAGGAATTAAAGCACCACTTATGCTTGATTCATGTAATTAAACACAGCAGGGGTAAGTGTTAGGCATTTCATAAGAATAGAACAAGTATGAAATAATAATTACTGGGGGTCATGAATGGATTGAGATTCATTCTTTTTAGATAGAATTGGAGCAAGGCTTGTGTAAGAATATTTAGCCTGAGTTCTAAAATGAATGAATGGATTGAGATTCATTCTTTTTAGATAGAATTGGAGCAAGGCTTGTGTAAGAATATTTAGCCTGAGTTCTAAAATGAATGAAACAATAACTGTCTGATCGAATAAACTCGGAATGGGATAAGCGTTTGTCGTGAATCAAATGTGTCATAAATTTGTAATCTTATTAAAAGCACTGCCTTTTTTTACCATACAACGTGTCGTATCATCTGGGTAATAGTTATTATTACTGGAATCTGACTTAAACTAATCTGTGATTTGATAAATTTTAGAGTTGATATAGGTTAAAGGGCAAAAAGGAATCGAAAACTGCTTTACATTATGCTCGTATACAATGATATTGAAACATCGGCTTCTCACCAAAGGCATCGCAATCATGGAGTTTGAGATTTTGGGTTTCAAACCCCAATCACCACCACAGAACAAAACCCATGTATACTTCATGGCATAATATCATCCATGATTATTATGAAAATTTGATCCAAAGTAGTTGAGGAAAAGAAAAGTTTCCAAAATGAATTATGGATAAAAGTTGCTTTAAATGGCTATAATTCCCAAATGAGCAATGCTATATGTACATCTTTCACATAACATTCACACCGAAAGGATGACGCAGCAAAATGTGTGATTCTTTTTAAGTGATATTTTGGTCAAACAACAATATAGAATCACACATATTTTGCGTGACCACTTTTAGTGTGAAGGTTGTATCAATAATGTACATATACTATTTTTGTTCCCGATGTGTATCTCATGGGGCAAAAATAACTCTTCCGGGAAGATGATCCAAACAACTTCCTTTGTCAACAAGTTCTCCCAAAATGGAGAATTGGGACTCCTGGGATAAGATTCCAATTTCTCACATTTTGAACAAGAAAATTTTATCTTTCACAAGCATATTTGGACTTTTCAAGAATAAGCATATTTGGACTTTTCGAGAACCTGTTCTAATTTGCCAAATGCTTCCTTTCTTTGTTGAAAAGCAATTTGTCGGTAGAAAAGTTAAAAATAAGCTCGGTGAAATCCAACGTTATAATGAGATCTGCAGTATGATTCACTAGGATTTGATTGTCAAGGAGCCCAATTTATCAGGATCAAGCAGACAGTCGAAAAGCTGTTTTAATTCATCAGCACTCACCCCATTATCAAACCAATAATAAAAAATAATAACAATGATGATGAGAATGGCTATACTACATCAGTTCATATGCAGTTTCTTTTACCTATGCAGTTTCTTTTACCTTTCTTGGTACAAACTCGAGCCGGGGCTCACAGGAGACAGAGCACTTTGCATATCCATTCTTAGGCCTTGAATATTCTATACTGATCTCCCTCGCACATAATATAAATCAGCTCTTGCCTACCTGCGAAGAGAATGCAAAGTTGAACAAATGCATGTCGACATTTTTCTTAAAGCAAGGGCAGGAATCCTCGTGAGCAAGATTTCACACTTCCTAAAAGGAGGCATGTATCATACAAAGTTTTCCCCGCGAGCACGTGTGTGCATATATCATGATATTTCGATCACAAATGAGCAACCTTACTGATTGCACCCTCAGCGTTTTCCCTAGTAAAGGTAAAAGAATAATAAGTAGTAGCAAAACATTGTCAAACTTCAACTCAGCAGCAGTACCTCGCACTTGCATATATCTGCAGGGTGAGACAAATGGTTGTAACAACCCATATTAAGGTTGCCCTAACTTACATAAAACTGTCTCTTAACGCACCCTCTAATGTAGTTCTGCAGCAGAAATAACTGCACATTTACATGTGACCATTAAAATGCTCTCCGTTTCTGGCAAGAAGCGGAGAGTCTGTTCACAACCATTTTGTGACCCTTCTTCCAAAATTGAAGGAAAGGTCTTCTTTTAGCATCAGACAGAAGACCCATGGCTGCAGTAGCGTTCAACACACTTGATAAGCATCAGAACGGAGAATGGACCCTCCATTTCCTGCCAAAACTGATGAGGATCTAAATCCTGGATAGGATCCAAATCCATCCTTATTCTCACTTTCTAATTGTTTTCAAATGCATTAGCCTGTTCAAAGTTATTCGTAATCTTGGCAAAATCTTACCTTTCGCTATCACAAATGTAGGTTTTTTCCCCCCTAAATAAAACTATTATATGGTTTTCTGTTCGTCTATTTTGAGTCTTTCATTGAAACATAAGGAACAAGTGGAAATCCTCTTGTTAATGAATTATATACTCAACAAAATTAGACCAGCATACTCTTTACTTCAATTTTTCTTTTTTTTTGGGGGGGGGGGGGAAGATAAAACTACACTTTACTCCAATAATAAAGCGACTTAGCAATATAGATAGCTAAAGCAGCAACAGCAAGCCAACTTGTTCAACTGACAGTGTTCTTATACCCATAGTTTTACCAACGGGAGACCAAATCTTTTCTGCAAGAAAAAAATATTTAAAGGTGATTACAATTCACCTTTTTTGTAATACCTGAAGCAATGGAATAGAACAAGCAATGAACCTTCATCGATTCAATATCATATGCCAGTCATGAGTTTGGTATAACCTTGTCACCATCTGCTTCACTCCCATAGCTGCATTGTAGGCATAATAAAACCAGTAAACAAGTCATGCCTGGGCTAGACAACACCCAACCCCCACCCCCCCCGGGGGGGGGGGGGGGGGGGGGGGGGGGGGGGGTCCTTTTCCCCTTCTTTTTCCATAAAAAAAAATAAGGGAAAAAAAGAGAGAACTACAGAATGTGGAGGGATTATAAGCTTTCTTTTGCCACCAAATAGCATGCATAGGGATCGTCACTTTATATATTTTAAAGGAAAATGATAATATAAGCAAGTGATCAAACTTCTCTTATATGAGGCAGCTCATGTTTAGCTAACATAAGACTATAGAAAGAGATTCTAACCATTTGATTACAAATTAAACGCATCCTACTAGCTACTAAATTTGAACCTCATCCAACCACAAATGAGCTTCCAACCGAATAGGTAACAATTAGAACTTGTATTGCTGACCAAACTAAAGTGTAACATTGATTGTCCAATTTTACCCGCTATTAGAATATGAAATAATTTTTAATCCTGTGGTCAGAATCTCTTTGTGGTCAAACGTAGGCCCAAAATGAGGTAGCTATTATAAGGAAGCTCATTCACTTGCTCATGTTAGCACTGTCCTTAACTTACACTAACATGAGTATTTGGAATAAGTTCCGACAAAAATAATTTGAATAGATTTGAAAACAAGTTTTAAGTCAATGACAGGGCACTCAGAGTATATGCGGATTAAGGGTTCAGTCTCTTTGCAAATAATTAAGCTACCAAAAATAGAGTTTCTGAAGTAAGAGACTGGTACTAACCTCACTTGCTAGCTATCTTCCAGATCTCATTTAGAATCCTTCCCTCATCTAGCTTTCGCTTCTTCCCAACTGTGCATTCCATTTTCAACGAATTCTTTAAACAGGAACACACCAACTGAAAGGTCCACATCACTTCTCGTGATTCAGCACTGCGTATACTGTTTTGCAACAATTATATGAACAATCCAAGCAAGTCTGTACTTAATGACTGAGAGATCATGTTCGGGCAATGCAGTACCGGCAAGAAGTCCAATTGATCACGGCTAAACCTGGAATCTGCACACAATCAAATCTTAATGTGGAAAATCCATCAGTATGTCTAGCAATCTAGGGCTCCACCCTATTCTGTCACCAATAATTCAACACATTCATCCCGTGCTGAGAGTTTAATGAAACTGAGTAATGCCGATAGAAATACCGTGTTCCACCAGTGTGTTGTGAAGAAAGCAGGCTACACTTTCTACAGGGTCTTTAACCCACTTTTTCCCAAATCCAACAACAAGTGCCCGATGAGTAACATCATTTGGAATGATGCCACGTTCCACCATCATATCTACCAATCGGCATGCACTATCAATCTTGCCAACACTACAAAATCCATGTATAAGCATGTTGTACAATATCAAGTCGGGAATCAGACCAACATCAAGCATCTTGAGAAATAGAACATTGGCTTCCTCCATTCGACGTGATTTGCAGTACCCACTGAGAAGAGCGCTGCACGTCACAACATCAGGTTTCATATGGTGCTCACTCATGTAGAACCACACAAGAAATGCCTCTTCAAAATTCCCATTATTAGAAAACCCACCTATAAAATTAGTTAATGCTATGACATCAGGAGAAAACCCCCTTCTAATGAGCTCCTCTAAAATAGCTTCTGCCTCAGTGAGAAATCCCCTGACAGTAAGGCTATGAATGAGAGAGTTATAAGTCACAATATCAGGATCCATGCCAGCACATTGTATTCTATCTAAAAGCTGAAAAGCCTTATGCAAATGACCTTTCTTTCCATAGCCATCCATGAGTGTGTTGTATGCAACAATATCAGGCACCAAACCCACAGTTACCATCTTCTGGAAAACAATTTCTGCCATTTCCATGTCTCCAAGCTTGCAATAACTGTCAATTAGTATCGTATATGTTGTAACAGATGGTTTGATTCCCCTCTTCAACATTTTCCCCAAATACTCGAGAGCTTTATCTATGTGCTTAAGTTTACAGTATCCGCTGATTAAAGTAGTGTAGCTGCAGCAATCAGGAAGCAATCCCAACTCTAACATCTCATCAAACAAATTAGATGCTTCTACAATAAATCCATCTGTACAAAACTTCACGAGAAAACTATTATACATGCAAACATTTGGGGGAAGATTAAAAACCTTCAGAATATTTATTGCTTCCTCTGGCCTTCCGTGTTTGCAATAACCATCAATAACTGAACTAACTGAAACTGAATCATGCGAGATACCCATCTGAATCATCTTAAAAAGTAGAGAAGTTCCTCCTTTTAAACAAGCCATTTTACAGAGTGAATCAATTACAATCGTATACACAACAACATCAGGTCTAATCCCACTCAGTTTCATTGCCATGAGCAATTTCCAACCACCAACAATATTACCTTCCTCACAGTATTTGTGGATAAATAAACTAATAACAGAAACATTAAAACCCATCTCTTTGCTATGCATCTCTTCCAAAAAATCCCAAGCCAAATCCACCAAGTTTAACTTTAATAGTGCCCTGAGGAGTGTATTACAAACCCCTATCGATGGAAAGATGTCGAAATGTTTCATATTCTGCATTAGTTTTAGAGCAACATTTATCATGTTTTCCTTGACATAACAATCAACAAGCATGCTACATACAGTTAGTAAAACCTTCCTTTCGGTATGGGTTTCATTTATTACTCTCAACAGCACATCATGATGCCCCACTTCTCCCCTATTTGTTCTCACTAGATGTTGAATTAGATCCCTAGCCCTATAATTCATGTTCCCAGACACCAAAATATGTATCATTCTACATACAGACCGAGTTGCATGTTTTAATCCTCTACACGACTCCGACCACCAGAAAAAGTACAAAGCCAGTGCAGCATCCAGACACTCCCGAAACAAATCATCCAAAATCCTCTCTATGTTAAGATCAGTCAGCTGAATCGTCTGACCATTTTGAGGATCTAATTTCCAGCCACGTTTTGCAAGAATCAATTTTATTCTTCTCAATTCAGCAGTTTCTTCTTCATTATATTCATGAAACACCAAGGAATCATTGTTCACGTACTGAAGGTATTCATTACCACCATATGGGAGTTCATTGAGTTCTTTGGGCATGGTAGAAGTGTATTTGAAACCATCATTTGTGGAAACAATTTCATCTTCCCAAAAGTTTGAGGAAACTAAGGCCAAATTTCCAGAAGAGAAAGATTTGAATGTAACCTTTTGACCAAAGATCAGCTTTAGTTTAGTGGAGCAGGCATTGATCAGCAAAAATGAAGCCCTCATGAAACCCTGTATTTTGAAACCTCTGGCGTCGCACCATCGTCATCACAGCTACATAGCAAAGCTGTTAATTGAATCTCTTGATTGAATCCCTAGTCAGCTGAGGGACTGGGCCACACTATCATAGAAAATATGGAGAAAGGAAATTTGTATTACAAATAAAAATAATATGTAAATCATGTTCTGAACTTCATTCATTTTGCATATGAATGAATTCTGCATTCTAACATTGCCAGGAAACAATCACACCATTACTAGACCATGAATGATATGATTAGAGAGGTCTAGATGGAGATGCCATGAAATCCTAACAATTAGGAAAAAAGTGTCATCACACAAGCATTTATGCTAGAATAGATACAGGCTCAAGACATTGGCAAAAAGGGAAGGAACCCAATTTCTGAAGAGCCCCTGAAGACACCGGGATTTCAGAAACAAGCAGTATCATTCTTCAGAAATGCTCTAAACTAATCACTCCATGTATGCTTTCATAATGTATACACAAAATCAAACCAAAAACAAAAATTGGGGGAACCCAAAAAAATAAAAGCAGTGATTATCTAAATCGAACAAAAACAGAAACCCTAAATAGCAAATAAGTATCCCTTTTCCGGAGGAAAAAAAAAAACATTGATACCTCAAAACTGACAAAACTCACTAACAGATATTAAACTCATGGAAAATGGAAAACAAACAATTAAGAGCATGAGTAAGATGACGAGAGTGAATGACGCACCTGATCTCTGCGGCAGTGGCAGGGGAGTATACGGAGGAGCTTCGGGTTGAGCCCCGTCGTGCGGCGACGGCGTAGGGGCGACGAGAAGAGGAAACAACCAAAACGAGGGAGAGAAGAAAAAGCTTGCCTGGAACACAAGCGGTTTTATCAGAATAGATCTGATCCGCTCTTTCAACACGATTCAGATTCATCCACGCCCCATAGATCAGATCAACGGATGTGGGATCACCTCAATTTTAAAAAATTTATGAATTTAGATAATTTTGATGACTTATTTCCCCATCATAATTTCTCTCTCCAATGTTTTTCTTTAATCAATGATAAGGATCATCAAATTTCACAAATTCATTACTTCTTAAATTCAGGGAATCTAAACTCTAATAGACCACCCAGAAATTCGACAGTTGCTGTAATATTGATCTAAATTTGAAATATCATGAATTTGTGAAATTAGACAATCTCAATCTTTCTTTACAAAAAATATATGGAGAAAAACTATACAACTCCATCCTCTAGAGAAGCTAAAAGGTGCATAAAGTAAACAACGAGGCTCGGCATATTAGTATTTGGATCTTCTAAATTTTAAAAGTCATGAGTTTTTTAAATTAGATAATTTCAAACATTCATTATTAAAAAATAAAAGTGTGAGAGAGAACCAAAGGGTAAAGGAAAGGAATGCTAAAATTGTTAAAATTCATAAATTCATGACCTTTTCAAATTAGAGAAATTACACTTAACCTCCTATGGTTTGACCCTTTGGCAGGGAATCCACTTGTGGTTTAGAAATCAATACCGAACCTTTATGTAGTTTCAATAGACTTATAAATGTTAACTTTTTCGTCAAATTTAATAATTTGTTCTTTCACTTATTTTTTAGAATGTTTAGGAGGAAAAAATAGACTTTAATTTTCAAAACTCCCTCTAGACTAACTCTTTAACCTCTATTATTGGAGGTTTTTATATTTCTTGTCCATTTTCTACTACTGAAAAAAAATTTTGTGCTGAAAATATCAACATTCATAAAAAGATATGATAAAAAAAAACATTCAATGTGTTCATATCACATATATAGATTGTTTAAACATAAATATGATAGATAGATAAATTACTAATGCCATAAAAAGACTAATGACATAAAGAGGTTTTGCATTTTAAATTATAGGATAAGATTGTCAGTTTATTTTTTTTATATTAACGGTGTTAATTTTTACAACTTCATTAAAATGCATAGAAATTATGTTCTGATTTCGAAACCACAAAAAAGTTAAGTATAATTTCCCCTTTTAAAATTCAAGTGATCCATATCAAACGTGTTCTTTGATCCCATAAGCTAAATTCTGGTGCGTGCAAGATTACGAGCTGGATCCCTGGACACGTAAATATGGATTTTAAATTTATGTTTAGGATTTGAACGGAAATTAGTTTTATAAAGGATAAAACATTAGCAATTGATTTTAACACTAAACATTCACCAAATTGTCATTATTTTTTTGGGTTTGCTCTTCCTAAAGGTTAAAATTTTTTGAGTAGACAATACCTTTTTCATAAAGGAAAAGGAAGTTCACACCCCTTCTGTTTGTGGGGTTGAGTGAGAATTTTCTATTGTATATCATTGCAAGCAAAAATATCATCCCAGTGTCTACAATTTTCTCTTACTAATTCAAACCTGCTTGTGTAAGCACAGAAAGTCTGCAGAATCTGAAATTTGTCTCCAATTTCAAGCAATGAACATACACCTACGTGTGTGTGTGTGTGTTATCATGAGCATATGAGTACATGGATGGAGCCATGAAACACCATTGAAAAGAATTTTTATCCATGGATTAAAAAAAAAAATTGAGGCTCATCCGATCATGAATGAGTTTTCATCATTATATATCGATGAGAGTTAGGTTTAGCGAACTGCTCATACACCCCAAATCATATCTGAGACAAATTCAGCTCAGATCATGGCCCCAAAAAATGACATGATTACAACACAATCAAAGAATGAAAGCATATTTATAATTACAAATGAGAAGGCCAACCTTCAAAAAAGAGGATTCCTGTAGATACCCGACACTACGATTTAGAATTTTAATGCCATCTAGCGAGACGTCGTTTGCAGAAAGAAGCTTCATTTTCTACAGCATTGAAAGATACCATGAGGAACAAATTGAGATACTTCAAACACAGGCCAATACTGTTTTATCATTTGTGTTAATGAATAACTGTAAACTTAGCTCATATCTGAAACTGTGTTTAGTATGCTTTAACGGTAAGTTTGGTTCACGGAATAACTATTCATTATCTTATGGTCCATCGGAATAGCTATTCCTCATTTCATTCTCGGTCCATGGAATAGTTGTTCTTTACGTATTTGATTTTGAAGGACCATGAGTTGAATAGATAAGGAAATACGCATTCTCAAGGGTCAGGGTGGAAAAAGTAATCTTGATTGGACCGAGAATTCTAAGGTGAACCAAATGAAGTAGTAGCCATTCCATATAAGCATGGGCAGAATGAAATAACTATACCATGAACAAAGCTAGGCAAAAAGAGTCAAAAGGGCAAATTCCAATGCATAATGGTCCTTCCTTTGCGAATTGTATGAACAAGAATTATTCTCTCCCTTTGGGATCAATGTTACTAGATAAAAAATAAATAATTAATCAAAAGATTTTTAATTTTTACTTTCACCTTATTTGGGGTGTCAGTCTTGTGCTGAATTTTGCATTGTCCAATAAAACTACTCACTAAATAGTATTAAATACCAAACGTCATATGCAATTCATCCATGAACCCCTCCCCCCTAAATTGAACTGGTAAGAACACCATCAATAATAGAAAAATACAAAGTAACAAGAGAGAATCTTACTGTGATATGTTGTGGAGGATCAGTCAAAACTAGATGAACCAAGGACTATTTCCCTCCTGAGTTTTGTTGTGAGCTTGTGACAAACCCGTAGCTGTCAACAAAAAGATTCGATCAACTCAGAGGTCAACTGCAATCTAAACAACTAGTTTCAGGGAAGGGAAGCCCCTCAAATACCTCAGATCGAGTTGCCCCACCAATAATGAATACAAATACTCGTTGTCCCATTTTCTTGTTGTCATTAGATCCACCTCTTAAACTTGAGTCACTGCAGAAGACGGAGGAGCATAGTGTTGGATATGCAAAAGCAAAACAGATATTCAATGCAAGAGATTTTCTAACTATTGAGTCCCACATTAGGCTGGGACTAAGTATTGCGGTTACTTCCTCTCACCCCCAACCGCAGGAAAAAAAAAATGTCAATTGGCTTTGGGATGGAAACTTAACAGAGTAACTACTGCATAAATTATTAATTCACATGGATCAAAAGATCAAATGCAACAATAGTCAAACCAGTACTCGCAAGTTAAGGGACAAGCAGATTATTACAATAAAAGACACAGAGAAGAGTGGTAAAACTACCTTGAATTTCCATCGTCGGAGTTACGTTTTGCCCAAGCCGCTGTCCGTCTAGATCTCATTGAATGTGGAGTAGCAGACTGAGTTGCACGTGCCTGACATACTCCGATTACTCCCTTGAGTAATTGGAGCCTGGTTCATTTGTACATAAATACTTCATTCTTTGGTAGCTCACCTTTGCATAGATTTTCGACAAGCTCCTGCAAGAGAAAGTAATGGTGACAATAACATATGATCCACTTGTGAGATGTTAACACAAGGATAAGAAAAAAAAAATGTTTTTCATGCATTTGCTTTACAATTACCAGGAAATATTGCAATTACATTCATACATCGATTTTTTATATAAATACTAAGATTGAAAATAAAATATAAGATTATATCAATGTAAATGAAAAACAATTACATATCATATAACAATCTTATGAACAAACACCCGGAGTAATTAAAGCTATCCATCTGAGTTTCAAATTACTTGAAGGAGAATTAAAAAGTGTGCTGATGATCAAAAAGAGGGAAAAAAAAAAAAAGGCACTAAGCACCACTGCTCAGACAACTGAGATTTCTCACTAATTATTGCAATAATTTCTTGCAATATCTATCCAATATTTGATTAGTTTTATAATACATATAAAGTTGTTTAAATTAGTCTGGGATATATCTAGTGTGCTTACTAATGTCAAACAGATAAAACAGATGGATATAGATGACTGCAGGCAGTGGGATAGTTTTAAGGGACATCTTCTCAGCAAGCGTTCTTTTAGCACAGAACTACAGAGAACCTGATACAACTGGACCTTTAACACAACCATCCCATAAAAGGATACCATAATTTAAAGACCGTGATACAAGACAGTTGGCTGATATGGGAAAAAATGTTAAGGCCATGATACTTTTGAGCTACAATGTTCACTTTGTCCAGCACTGTTGGACACTACCTGTACTACTTGCAAGAAATGGAGTGGCAAGACCAAAACACAAAGGTAAGCACTTGATTATGTTTTAACTTCATCGTGATAGGCAGGAAAGCATTTCCCGTACCAGAAACCTTCTATGAGAAGCTTTCATGGTATGAACATCTAATTTTAGGCATGTCAAGGCAGAGGCCAACAGGGAGCCTTCGGGTTTGGAGGAGATGAACCAATGGGTTTTTACGAAAGAATTATAAGCACCAGTAAGTAAACAATGAAAAGGTTTGAGATGGAACAACTGATACCTCTATCAATGGGTAAAATCGGAATAATTGCCATGTTTCTTCCTCACCAGTTCGGTCTCTTCTCGCTGCGTGCTTCCTCTATAAAATTTTACAAAAGAAGTTGTAGAAACTTTTGATTCCGTCATCTAGTCCAAAATTGTGTAAAAAAAATTAGCATCTGGCTTACTAGTTATTTACCTTGTGGGCGTCAAACTTGAGTGAAAAATTGACAGTTGAGGCCTTCTTAACCTCTGATGCTCCTTCAAGCAATCTCATATTTTTCACAGCAGTCATATCCTCCGGTGAAAGTTTTGCCAACTGATAAATCAGGGTTAAATTAGGAAAAAAGGAAATAAGAACTTGAATAAATATAATTTCTAGCTCAACCTGAGTTCATCTATGTTAATACATAAACTGAACACTAGGACCAGTAGCTGATAATATTTAGAGAAATCAATTTGGCAATACTAATTAAATCGTCATCCTAACTTCTTTTTTTTTTCATTGATCATCATGATCTATATCATACAGATTAAGTGCTCGAGCCCTCAACTTGTACTGAACTAAGCAACATGGTACTGAACTAAGCAACATGATTTCACAATTAACAGGATACCTGCATTAGCTTTGTAGCCTTATCGCCCTCAAACTTGTCAGGATGAACGGATGCATAAATCATCAACAATCGCAACTTGTTTTCATAGCTTGAATCCTGCATCAGGAAACCAATTTTGAATAAGAAAACATGGAAGTTAAAAGAGGATGAGACTGACATGCATCAGATTCTATCCAAAGAAAATCCTCCCGTGCACCTGCTTTGACCTCAAAAAATTGATCACTTCCTTCGTTCCTGCATCTCCAAAGACAAGATCCTGCTCCAGTTGCCCAAGTTCTCGAAGACCACTTTCTCTTATAAGCTTATTAATTTTTCCAGCAATCTATAATTAATTAGTCAAGCGAAGCAATCAGCAGGGTAAGAAATTGTAAAAGCAAGCCCATTTAGCCCATTCTTCACAGTATAATTAAACTCCAAGCATCCACTGATCAAATTTGGCTGTACCTTAAATAGAAAGTTATTGGTGGGGACTAATTGTTTGAACTAAAGAGCGACAGATTTTTACTATTAAAATTTTAGGGTATTCTCCAGGCAGCTTCCGCTGTTCTGATCCATATTGTCTCTTTTTTTTCCCCATTATGTTTTAAATTATATTTCTACGAAAAGTATTTCTTTGGAAGTAATTTTCTGCAATTCAGTTTATGTATCATAGACTGGTGGAGTTGATGGTATGGTGGCCTGAACATCGATGGCAGCAGTTAATTTCAGCCAAATGGCAGGCATGGACGGAAGGCAAAATGGAGCATTGATTAAATAATTCTAATAGCTGTAACTCTGCAGCAGCCTTTAGGGTTAATTTCATAAGAAACCTTTTAACAATTGTGAAGATGTGACCATTTTTCTACATTTTCATGTAAACGTTCTCAGGCGCAAGAAACAAAAGAAAATGATAAATGCTTTCTGAAAAGACCCAATTTATTTATTCACATTACAGCCACTATAATGGTTTTAACTTTCTACATGAGGGAAACCTACCTCTACATGGAGGGATAGCTTTTCCATCTGTTCATTGTATTGTGGCAATGCATGGACCATTTTCTGCAAGTCTCGAGTAGATATTTCGCTATCATCCCTGTATAACGATAGAATTCAGTATGGCATACAGAGTAGCAACAACATAATCCAGGCAAACTTCAGTCAGAAGACAAATAAGAGAAACAGAAAACAGCTAGATTGATTGATTAGATAAGGCCAAAAATCCAGTGCTATATATTAGATTATGAGCCCTCAGTCATTGTAGGAAGAAATACCGGGTCTAAATCACAACAAAGTGATGCAAAATGCAATATTGAGTATTAACACCCTGCTTCTGATGCAAATATTACATAGCATGACTGCTTTTACGTATTCTAGCCTTATTGCAAGATTGGAAAGTACTAATGAATCATTTTATGAAGAGGGATATATACAAGAGGATATCCGTTAGGGTTTTACAGCAGGGTTACAAGAAAAGCCTCTTAGGCTTGATGCATTGCTAGCCGAAGTCATAATACACACCTTTGTATTGGATAGTTGATGGTTAACCAATATGCCTGCTGATGCTACTATGTAATTAATGTTCGACTAGCGTGGTCAACTAACATGCCACCAGATAGTATAGCAACAGAAAACAGAGGAGTAGCTCTCTCCTCAAGCCGGAGCAATAAAATCTTGTATTTCCAGCTTATAACGAGCACAGCCGAATGATTCCCACACAAAGAATGTGTGAATACATCAGCAACTTGGTCTCTGGTTTTGTTATAGCCCATAAAGTCCAACTTAGACTGGAGCTTCTGACACCCAATATTCCAGGACATGTAAGGGAAGTGTTGAGAGCCCCCATACTGATGAGGGATTACAGTTTTTTCAATACCTTCATTAGGTATTTCTGAAATAAGAAAATTGGCTTCATTTCATAGTGATAAATAAAAAACACTTTTAGCTACAAAATACACAACAGCACCAACCTCTTCTGGAGTTGCGCAGCTTTATTTTTTGATACAAAGTTTGTCATCTTCTCATGCAACCGTTCACTGGCCTGATATGCCAGTTTATTAAAGGAGCATTCATAGTCTATCATGTATCCCAAAGAAAGGAACGATATAAGTGCAAGACATACATCGGCTATAGTGTGCATGGCGGAGCTCAAGCCAGACAGGGTCATGGTCTTCCAAAAGGATCTCCTTATGCTGAGGTTCACCACCAGTTTTACTAGGAACCTGATGTGCAGGTGTTTTACATTCACCATGCGGTTTTCACAATTGAAAAATAAATATATAAATGAGCAAACAAACAAGGGGCATACCTCATGAACATATTTATTTCCTTCCATATCCAGTAGGTCATGGCACATGGCATCGTAAGTCCATTCATGTATGACGGGAGCAATCTAAACTAGCAGATTCATCACACTCAACATCGAAATGATAGAGAATATAACTAGTGATTGCAACAGGAAAACTATTAGTAACCTGATCAATAGATCCTGTCGACAACAAGTAACTCGCATGTTTCCTTCTGCGGAAAATTGGGAATGGAAGATTTATAGATCTCCAGACAATTCCAAATAGCGGCAGCAAGCTTTGTGGGAACTAAATCCCGAAATGTCATTGTTGTAGATCCATTAATTGATTTGGCAGCATTATACCTCACAGTAGGAAGCTCCTGGTAGAGTGAAACCATAGAAAAACAATCTTATTTGGTCAGTAAAAAATTAAGGTAGTCCCCGCATTGAAACTGCTTTAGAGTAACATAATCAAACGACAAACTCTCTTATAAAGGTTGCAAGGTCAAGCTTGAAATAGAACTAGGAAAAAGACAAACTACTGCACTAACTAATTGGGTTACTGCATTGTAAGGTTGACCAGAACGTCAAAAGTGTCAACAGTTAATAAAAATGAATGAGAAATAGATAATCAGATTGTAAATTAAAACATTCATGTCACCTTGTTAAAGAAGCATCATGCGTACAAAGTACTGCAGTACAAGCCCTGAATGAAATGCAATATAAGGAGTATAATGTCAAAGATTGAATTGTTACATGACAACTGTTAAGCAGTCATTTTACCTGAAAGCTTAATCAAATACACGTGTGGGGCCACTACACGTATCAAGGCTCATCAAGGGCTTATGATGATGAAAGCAAGCTGGCTGATTAAATGGCCATAAATGGAGCTGAATATGGGGGAGGTCTGGGCTCCATGAACATTAATGACTATGCATAAGGAGAACCACAAGTAATTTAGTAGCCTATCAAGATCTAAAAAATTGATCCTGAAGTGCCCCTGACTTTAACGCGTAGTTCCAAACTAGCAGCATTAATCTTGTTTAAGGGGAAAAAAATACACATTCAAACAAGCATAATCAAGCTAACATAACTGGACAATGAATCTACCCACAGCAGAGCATGCTCAACCATTGTGAACATTCGCTAGCTTCTAGAATGACCATTTCGCTTTTCTGAGTATGTATATATGTATACTATATATTTACTTCCTCTTGACAGAAGCTAATGACCAATGAAAAAATAGCAGTGCAATGTACTAAAAATAGCACCTTCAAGGAGGCAAAAACAGTA
Organism: Santalum album; assembly: GCA_034195605.1. Lineage (NCBI taxonomy): Eukaryota > Viridiplantae > Streptophyta > Magnoliopsida > Santalales > Santalaceae > Santalum > Santalum album. The sequence continues at coordinate 12,840,085 of CM067267.1, forward strand.
GCAATTCGAGTAGCCATTGTTTTCAAGCAAGTATCAAATTTCCGAGAATTCTCAACATTTTCACCGAAGAGATCCTCTAACGCTCGCTCTTGATCAGTAATAAATCCCTGCATTAATAAGCAATACTGAATGTTCATCAATACATTACTAAGAAGTCTAGGGATTACAATATGGTCAGAAATGCTTAAAGTTTTATACTAATTCACTTAATCTTTGACGTCCTGACTGTTGTTCCCATTGGAATGATATGGTGTTGTCATTGTTGGCAAGCCTAAATGGGTGTCTGCATCACTAGAACATCATTCCTATTGTCTATATATAACTTCATGATGTCGAATTAGCATGGAAATGAAGAAGAAGCTGTGACGGAGTGAAATATCCATATAGGTCTCAAACAAGCGATTCTAAGCTTGTTTTAGCCTAGTTTGAAACGGTTATTGATTTGAGGCACTCCGGGTGATCCGATTTTCATGGGGAGACACCAGCAGCCATAATATACCATAATAGAGTGGTATGGACACAAACGGCGCAACGAAAATTCGTTTTGCTCAGGACGTCATATTGGTGCTCGGTTTTGCGCAATTGGACCATATACATCGTTTTGGGCTTACAACAGCTACTTTGAGGTTTGTGGGCTTCAATGAAGTTAATATGGACCTAATGGGCTACAATGAGCCCCAAAATAAGCAATGGGCTTATGAAATTCGTGGTGGGCATTTGGGGACATCACTTTGGGCCTAATTGTGCAATGTGAAGGATTTGGGCCAACTAATGGGCTTGGCACACAAGTGCAACAACTAATCAAGCCCAATGACACTTAGAGGAGCCCAAGCACACTTGGACCAAGTCAAATTCGTGGGAAGATGCCATTCCACTATTTGGTCCACCATTGGTGACAAAATGCCTTAATTTGTGGTATGTTGTTGGAGCATCCAAGGACATCTATGTTAGATGCCTTCTTTTGGCTAGTGGAGACATCATAATGAGCCTCCCACCCCCAATACATGGAGCATGTTTGGTGGAGGAATCAATTCAACCACTATGCCATGTCTTGGAGACTTTGGAGGGCTATATAAGGAGGGCCTCTCCCTTGGACGAAAAACACACCTTCCTTGAGCATTGAGAGAGCATTTGAGTGAGAGAATTGAGAGAAATTCTCCTAAGGTGGTTGAAGAGTGCCTTGTTTGTTCTTGAGCACTCTTAGGGTTTCAAAGGGTTGAATTTGTGTGAGCTTAGGAAACACTTGTGAGAATTGTGTGTAGAGTTCCCAAGATACATTTCCGGTGACTCGTGTTGTGTTTCTGTGGCTGAAGAAGGTGGCAGCCTTGGTGCGTATTCCGGAGCTTCTTCGAGTACTTTGCGCTCTTCGTGCGACGACAAAGCGTTTGGTTTCGTGAGTTGCTCTCGTCATTCTAAATTTATTATTGTTGAAGCATTGTAAGTTTGTCAACCCTAGTGAAGGGACGACAACATTTTTATTGGTCAGTGAGACCGTTGTATCGCTCTAGTGAAGGGCTCGTACAATTTTAGTGAATTCGTTGGTGACGGTAGTGAACCCGAACCAGCCGTGGACGTAGGTTGCACACATTGTGTAGCTGAACCACGTAAATATTGTGTTTGCGATTGGTTGCCTTGTTTACTTGTTTTATACTTGCCGTAACAAGTAAATTTTGGAAAGACATACGAATTGTTAAAGTGCACTGATTCACCCCCCCTCTCAGTGCTTATATTGGGACTAACACTGACCTACTAGTGTAGCCCACCTGATAGTGGATTAAAAGCTTCTTTTTTCGTGTGGACATTGAACAATTTTTAGTTCACAGACTCTACAAGACTAAACTGTGTCACTCGAGCCATCTCATCAACAGAAAGAGAAGGCAACCAAAACTTCCAGAGGCAAATCCCAAAACAGGGGAAAATAAGCAGAATAATATGGGCATAAAAGTCTTGCAGGCCTATCATTTCACAGATGGCATGGAAACTTGAAAATTACGGGGTAGCAACATGTCAAAGAATAGTGATAAGTATGTATGTACAAACACACGCATTCACACATGTCCGAACAAGCGTGTTTGTGTAATGTGTGTCAGCAGCATGATTAAGACACTCATGCCAGAAGCAATAATAGTGGGCAAACGAGCTTTCGGAAAAAAGAGGTTTAGGTAGACAGGAACGTGGTTTGTTGTTTCTAAAGGGTTTATCTGAGAAATTACAACTTCACCAAAATACATTTCTTTCCAAAAATCTTAATTTTACTCCAATCTGGCCCTTCCAGTTCTCTCTAAAGCAACAATTTGTTCAACTCTTCCATTTGAAAAAGGGAAAAGCCTCTTCTATTTGAATATGAACTTTGCCCTTGCATTGGTCCAACTGGACAAGCATGACTTTTTTCAAATAGCCTAAATATCACCAAATCCCTCCTGGTGCTCCAAAGGGGCCTAAATCATATTCATTTTGTCTGTCGACTATGTAAGTTTGACCGTGTTAGGTCATTTGTCAGTACAATCGACTTGGCAATTGACTGGACCAAAAGTAGACAATTGACTACAATTGGTGGCCAGTTCTTTATAAAATGGGCTGAGGGCGACAGCTCGTGCGTTAGGCAGCCAATTAGGTTTTCCTCAATGTCGGTAGATCCATCACCACTATGCGTGCTTCTAGTCAGAAAGAAAAACCCTTTTGCATGCTACTTAAACAACTGTCAGCTCTATGTAAATAACTTTTGAGATATTTAGTTTCCACCCCAGAACTGGCTCATTGGAGAAAACAGATCACTTTTGGACTTGTTTTCTGAGATGGAACAATACACATGGCACCTTAATTAACATAGCTTCAATATACCTGACTGTCAATAGAAAAGTATTCCAGATTCATCTGCATAAGAATAAATTGTACAAATTGCATCAGAAATAGCACTAAGAAACTCAAATAAGAACTTCAGAACTATTTATTACACCAAAGATTTATTGACGGAAATAGAATGTTGACCTCGCTCAGTGCACCAATGCGGGGTATCACACTTGAATCACTCTTGATGTGATTTATCAGTTGCTTTGGAACAGGAGAACTGAAGAAAACGTATGCTCTGGAACCGAATTACCAAAAGACACAGAAAAAAACAACAAATCAGAAGCGGGGCAGGGAAAAGATCTTTATTACCAGCATAACAATCCGAAATCAAAACTTCAACAGAAAAAAGAAGCAATGTATATAAAGAGTGCAATCTTTCATACTTTCTGTACAAAGGCACTCTTCCTGACATGTCGGACAAGAACATGACAACACTGCATATTAACAAATAGCAGGAGTTAGAACAGTTTATATCTTCTCGGCAGCTAGACAATACAAAGAATATATAATTCTAACCAACAAAATAACAGGCAACAAGGCAAGCAAAAACGAGGCAGAACTTTAGTAAAATTATGGGACATAAAAAATCCGAAGAAAGGTTAATTTTAAAACCGAACACTTCCTCAAAAGGGGAAAGAAATGGAGCACAGAGAATAAAAGAAGGCTGTCCATCTCCATCCTTATAAAACGAAAAATAGTATCATCCGCAAACTGAATAAGATGCATAGCTAGACCAACCCTTCCCTCTTGAAGACCTTGTACCCTACTGCCCAACTAACCTATCCGACCCAGCACATCCACTACCAGGGTGAGGTTTCAAGAGAACTTGCAGACTTCTTGGTGGGGGGAGGTTCGCGGCCCATTCAGGCTTTCTAACATTGGGGACAGAAAGGTTTTAATGCTGGATAATCCGGGGGGTTCAGCAGACATAGTGTCTTCCAAAGCCACATTTCCTCCCCCTCTCAAACCAGGTTATCTGTCTCTAAATAAACCGGGAAAAGCAAAACCCCCTATACAATCGAAATTTCATTTGGATAACATCATTTGAAATAATTAACACAAATGGCCTGCTATAGAGTAGGCAACCGCACAAAGCCCTCTTTTCCTCCACTCTACTTAGGCTTCAGGTCTCTGGAACAGCGCTTTCGGTTTACTTGGGCCCAGTGCGTCTGCACCAATTCAATGAACAGCTTTTAGGAGCTAAGCTACTTGGGCTTCTTCAGGAGAGAGCAGAGGAAGGTTCTATGGAATTCGCTCACTTGACCATCTCTGGGGTACTTTGGATGGAAGAAAGTCCTACGAAATTCATGCGAAAACAACATGTAAAAATAAGTTTCAATTTGAGTCATTTTCCTTTCCTCTCTCTAGTTTATTGCTTCAAGGGGGATCTGAGGAGTCGCCCTGTGGAATGTCCAGCGGCACTGACTTTCTGTCATCATGTAATTATTCAGTTGTTATATAGTCTATCATTTATTTAACCTCAAAAGGACAATGATAAAGAAAATGAATGAAGAGAACACATAAGAATACTTATATACTTTGTGTAGTTCCACTCCATATTTAATGGAAAATTTATTAAAAGTGCAGATAATTAAAAGAAAAATAATATACTTCTCCTTTGAAGGCTGGATGAAATACACAGCATCCATGGAGGGTAACGGCTGTCTTCTCCTGAAAAGATCTTCCACCACTGCACAAAAAGTGGAAATTGTTTCAAGTTGCTGTGCATGGGAACCAGAGTTCAGAAACCATTAGGAATAGATTTTAATACACATCTATTTCTCAATTAAGGCTACAAATTCAGAAGGCAACTAGCACGGGGGCTCTTAACAAGTGAGTAACTTCTCAAAAGGGATGAAATCCACAGAATCGCTGAAATATGGCAGCACCAGGAACCCCATTTAAATGCATTAGAACTCCAAAAAAATGAAAATGGAAGCCTTTGAGCATTAATATCAAAAGTTATTACTAAAGCAACAAAACAGATGGATTGCATTCTCTTCATGAGTGCAGCATGGCAATTATAAAATCAAAAAGCTTTGCAGGACAAATGAAGACACTAAGGCCAATGAAAGGCAAATAGAGGTTTATGACGGAAAAAGTTTAAATGCTTACAAGAAACTCCTTCATCTGTGATGTCTGCCATTTTACATGAGGAAGACATGACTTTGACCGTTATTTTATCCATGATCAGTACCTGAGGGGAACCAGATCAGGCATGAAATTGACACAACCCTTTCATGCTTAAGGAGAAAGGAAAAAAAAAAAAAAAAACATGCCGATTGACTTTGCAACACTTGTTGAGAAGAGTCTAAGGATTTCATGAAATCAACTTTAAAAGACTAGTTCTGCTTCTTTTCATAAAATTTTGTTTTCCTAAGTGTTCCTAAAATTTTTGGAATGCATCCCCTCCTAATGTCATGCTTAGGTTGGTATTGAATGAAGCTATGCCATATGAACAAGGACAAGTTAAAACTAGTATTTAAAGAATAGGGAAAAATAAATAAAAACTAAACAACGAAAAAGGTTACTACATTTACATACTTTCCAACTTGACTTTGAATCCCCAGAACTGGCCGACCGCAACATTTCATACAACAAGCCTAACAATGTCCACCAGGTAAATGTCAGAAGAAAACACCATTCATATATGATGATTATGAAAATCAAGAGGCAAAGCAACATGTAAAATTTTAGTCAAAGTTCCCACCATCTTTCTCTACGGATGATAAGCTTGAATGGAAATCCCAATTCCATAAATCACAAACCAATACCAGACAACCTTTAACCATGTATTTCCAATGTGAATTTTAGTTTTTTCCCTTCAGGAGAAATTCGAGACTGAGTGTTTTTAATTTAAAGGAAAAGTTAAATATTAACTATTGGTCAAATTTTGAATGGAAATTCCAACCCCCTCAATTACACATCAATGCTAGACAACATTTAAACATGCATGATGCTTCTGATGTGAATTTTTATTTTTACTATTTCTCAGGAGAAATTTGAGACTGAATGTTTTTTAATTTTAAAAAAACAGCCAAATACAAACTACTCAAAAATAAAAAAAATCAGACATTAATACTCCCCTTTCGAGAAATAAAATAGAGTGCGTGGGTGCAAAAAGCATTACTCAAATGCAAATCACGCCATATCGAACATAAATCCAAGGATTCAAAATATAGAAAGACGATGAAACAAACCCAAAAAACACAGAGATGGATTAAAAAAATTAGAGCAGAAATGAAAGGAAACATACGTTGGCGGCTGATTTGGCGAAAGTTTTTGTACTCCCCGCCATGAGAGGAGAAATCAATATCGGACATTGACATGATTGAAGCTCTCTCTGAAGATCTTGATTGCAGGTGGAAACGGATTACCAGAGAGAGAGAGAGAAGGACGAGAAACAAGGCGATGGAGACTGAGAAAGGCCGTTACGTGCTTTGTTAAATTGAGATCAACGATCCACTGCGCTGTAATCCGACGTCGTTTAGTTCCACTTTATTTATTTATTAATTAATTACTATTATTATTTTCATTTTCTTTTTCTTTTTATTGATACTATTACTTTGGAGGGGAAATGAGGAATTGGGGTGAATCGAACTCACGGCATTCTCAGGTTGAGCACAGGTGCCTTAGCAACGAAGTTAATTTCCAATTTTGCCCCCGGGGAAAATGTATTGGAATTTTTTTAAACTGATTTTAATTAAAAATAAAAATTTTTATTCTGTGATACAGGTAGGAAGATTAACTAATCTAGCGCTCACAATAATCTTTTACATCCATCGTATAAATTTTGATTGGACGGAATAAATGAGTATGAAAAGATAAAATAGCATTGTCAATTTTCATATAATTTCGTTACACATAAGATTCTAATTTCTTATTGCAAACTACATGTATTGAATATTTAGATTTGTCGATGAGAATTTTATATATAACAAAATTATGTGGAAATTGGAATGCCGTTGTTTTTCCTTCCCCTTTCAATTTTCTCTATAAATAGTTGTATCTGTAATCCACATTTTTACTAAGATGAAGACTGTGGTTTTATTTTTGATAAACCAATGGTGTAAATTATTTATTTATATGGGCAACTTTTTTCGCATGTTTTTTTATAAAGGTTTAGATTTTTTAATATTTCACTACTTTGATAAGAGCCCTAAACATTACCAAACTATGGTCCTGTTTGATAAAATTAAGCATTAAATTCTGAATGCTAAGAATTCTTCTAATTTGTTAAGAAATGTAATTAGAGGTGCTGAATTTATAATCTGTTTGATTACAACTTTGTTAAAAGGTCCGAATGAACTATATTTCTAATTTTACCCTTTATATTATTTAAAACAAAACTATTTGAAGAAAAACTCACATAATTGAATTAATCAATGCTATTCTATTTTATTTTTCATAATAATGTTTTCAAATACAATACAAATTTATTTCTCTTTTTTTAATTAAAAAATATTTGTTGATTGAAAAAATGAACAAATTCATTTCTCTTTTTTTCATTTTTAATTTTAATTTTTAATTTTTCTATTTTAATTGTACACTTCAATAAGAGCCCTAAATATTATCAAACTATATAAACATTAATAAGTCCTCATATTTTTATATGTTCTTTCAACTCGTATGATTAAGAGAGATATAATTTTAAAAATAGGACCAAAATTATAAAGCTTTATTAAAGTTAATCACAAGATTTAGAAGTGACATTCGAACATTAATCAATTCTAAAATGATTAAAGGAATAATGATCAAAACTTTAGAGCGCTTATATAGGAACTCTAAAATTAGTGTTATGAAATCACTCATCACTTAATGTACTAATAATATCTGAGAAGCCCCACAGCCTCTTTGATGATTAGACAATTTATTTCAAAATGAAAAATTTTATTTATTATTTAATTATTTCTACTATTATAAATCCCACAGCCCCTTTGGTTGGTGCATATTTTTCTTCCAAATCTATCACCACCTAAAAAAATTATTAACGTGGTCTATTAAATGAAATTCGGGCTAAACTGGGAAAACCACTTAATATGTTCCTAATTTAAATTTTAAATGCCTTTTATTATTTCTGCAACTTTTTGCATTATATCTTCTCAAGTCTTTCCACATTTTAAATGATTTTTGCTAACTTATTAGTTTCCCTAATTTAGTCGAATAGGCTGAGATAGTTTTTAAAGGGACACCAAATTTATTAAGAATAATAATACGATGAAAAAAAAAACTATGTATATTAACGTAGATGTTGAAGTGTTGCTTCTTTGATCTACATGCACTACTACAAAAAAATAAAAAAATAAAAAACTTATTTTGTTTGTTAATTAATCAATAAATGACTTCACACACAAGCACAGTATGCGCAACAAAATTATATAAACGTTAATTGAGCCCTTGGTGTTTTTACATTAAATATTGGATTTGAAACATAAAACTCTCGAAGCTCTAACCCTCTCAAAAGAGTAATTCTATTTCCCTAAAATTCAAGTGATCTTTCAAGAGAAGTCATATTTTACTGTTTCTATAATTTTATTACATTTTGTTTTTCTATAATTTATGTTATGGAGGTGTGTTATACACCTATTTTGAAAATTTTTAAACAATATATCTACAAATAGAGCCCATAATATTAGATAGAAGATCATAATATAAATAAAATTATGCTCCAATTAACTTTGTATCTTACATTAAATTAGATGACTTTTATCAATGAATTTTTATCAACTCAAATTGGTGTAATTCTAAATCACAAAAAGCATTGAAAATATCTTCATTATTAAACAAGCAAAGTAAGATAAAAAAAATACAAATATAAATCACCTAAATAACTCCCTTCACTTCACTCGCGTATAAAAGTTATTTTTATTCTTTTCTCTTCATAGAAACAATATGAATTTTTTTTTATATATATAAACGGGTCTAAGATCGAACATGAGTTTTATCAAACTCGATCCTTATACGATCCATAAATTACTCCGAATCTGAATCCATATATACCCAACCTAATTAGATAAATCTAAACTGGATCTAGACCTGACACATTATAAACATTTTTTTCTTTTGCAAGATTGCCCTTCCATCTTCTTTTGAAACCCCAAAATGTCCTGTGTGATATGGCATAACTCCACATCCTTGATGGAGGATAAAATTGACTATGAACATTACCAAACATTACTTCCCAAAATATCTTTCATCGAATCATTCGACCCACTTATGAGTCATGTAAATAATAATAAACAACCAAAAAAAAAAAAAAAAAACGCATTCCTACGGAATTTCGTTCCCACGGGAGACAGGACTCTGACCGTAGATGTGTGTGTGATTCTTCAGTATACGTTGCTACAAAATTTACTGGAGAATGCTCATATACAGAATGCGGTAGGGGATAGAAAAAGGAATTTATCACAGGAAGGTGTATAGGCGTACGGGTTGCATCTAGTGAAATAGAGGCAATAATCCCCATTGATGCAGAAATCCCTCGCCTGTGGTTACTTCGAAGAACAAGAGAACGAGTACCGCAAGCATCGCAGGCTCTGCCGTTCCAAGTTTCCGCACTCCTCGTCCATCCCCACTCCCATACCGTCACCGGCGGTGGCAGCTCCCTCCGTTGCGAATCGTAGGCCGCCAATAGCTCCTCTATGCTGCCAAGGGGAACTAGAGACTGCACAATGACGAACACATTATTTCCGACCTTATTGCATCAAGCAATGCTACACATCCATATCGAATCTTGAAAATCGTGCGTGCCAACATATAAATGGAGACCGATTGACTAATTTTGTCCAATTGTTTAATAGAGTGATTCATTCTCTTTCATTCATGAGCCAACACCTCAACTCAGAAGAATAATGCACTAAATCGCAATCAAATCCCAAAAATCTTGTCAAAACATATGAATAGAGGGTAATCAAGTAATTTCATCCAAATAGTTAGGTAATTATTAACTGCATTCGATCAAGCCAAAAAAAAAAGTATTCATTCTCTTTCACTCTTTTTCTTATCGACAACTCGACTGGTTTTGAACATGCAACCTTTTCCCTACCCTAACACTTTTAAGGGGAGCAGATGCCCTTAGACTAAAACCCATTGGCATTCAAGTGCAGACATCTCATCTCTTCAGCAATTTGGGTAATCACACTTAGAAAGGGTGGACAATTAGCTGGACCCGTGGGTGATGTAGCGAAACTGATTGAAAAACATGGAAAATCAGCCACATTAAAATTATCTTCTAGGGAGGTCCGTTTGATATCCAAGAACTACTCAGCAACAGTCGGACGAGTGGATTAGGTAGGATTGCATGGAATAATTCTACCGTATTGATACATAAAGTGTTCCGCCAACCAATAAGAGCACATACAAAGCAAAGTGAAGGACAAGTCATTAGCAACAGCTGTCACATTCACAAGCCACAGCACCCAAATCTAGAGAAAATATACTAGGCTACGTTTGATAATATGGACTGCAACAGAATAGAACAGAGTCCTTGTCTTAAAGGGTAACTCTCATTGAAGAGCTTCATTCCATTGTCACTCCCATCATAACTCAAGAAAGAATTAAAACATGAGAATGAGCATCACATGACCATAGGGATGTGCATTCCCAGGGTTGAGGTATTCCAACGAGAATTACTTTTTTCTCTTTAAAATCCACCCCGTTCCATTCTAGTTCATTTCACCTATACGAAAGGTAGCCTTACCTTACAGCAATATCTACTAATGAGCAATCACCTTATCTGCGCAAAGTTATGGACTGGGCCAAATAATAGGTTGTAAACGATTCACAAATCTAGCTTTTTTGATGTCAAGATTATCAGTTTTGGAGTGGAGCTTTTGTACCTGTCGAGCTTCAAGATTTGAGACTGCCATTGCTCCAACATATGGAAGGCTTTCAATTACAGCATCTGCTAGATCTGAAATGAAGGTGGGTTCACATCCGAGGGCAGGAACACGTCCCCATTTCTCTATACCAGATTTAAAGGCCAACTCTTTGTACTCAACATCAATTTCTTCTAGGGTCTCTATATGCTCACTGACAAAGCTGTACGAAAACCCAAAGCAAAAGGTTTAACAATTTTATTAAACAAGCCTCCATCACATTGCAGTGAGTTGCAGGGAAATGACAAAATCATCATAACAGGACATAAGAATTTACAAAATAATGCCACTGTCCAACAGTAGATTACGAGAAAGAGGGGGGACACACAAAAAAAAAAGAGGTGCTATATATACCTTATAGGAACTGCAAGTAGGCTTTTGACTCCCTTCTGGCCAAGCTCAACTATCGTCTCATCTGTATAGGGTTTTAGCCATTCAACAGGTCCAACTCTACTCTGGAATTTAAATGAATTAAATTAAAAAAGAAATGTTAGAACCAGCCAACCAAGTCCACACAACAATACATATAAAAAAAATAATTAAGAAAGAAACACAAGAAAACTTAAGACATAACATTAATTAAAATTATCAGTTTATACTTTATATATGTGTGTGTGTGTGCGCGCACGTATTAATATATTGATAAACAAATAATTGCATTCACAAGAAGAAACAGAATGTAAAAAGTGAGGAGGAAGAGAAAACTCATAGGAGAACACAGAACCCCAAAAATAAAAAGTAAAAATCCGGTTTATTTGTATGATGCGTTCTTTAGAATGAAGCAGAACTTCGCAAATGATGAAAATTTTATTCCAAGCTAACTTGCATTACCATCAGATCTAAATGGAAATAAAAAAAACCAGAAAAGAATAAAACACAAAACATACAACTTAAGTTTCAAAGGATAAACACAGAAAGCAAGGCTGAAATATGTCAATATAGCGCTTTATATCACTGGATAAATTTTTGTTCAGTTTCTTTCCATAGTTCTCTTACACTATAAATCAACATTTTAAATGTATCCAGAAAAAGAAGATTAACAAGACACCAAGTAATAAAAACCTGATAGGCAAGAGTATATGCATTAGTTATCTTTCTCCTTTCTAATTCATCCATTATCAAGTCCACGCATTCCTCCATCTCAGCCTTATATGGATCACCAGCTTCTTCCACATATGCAAGAGGTACCCCATGAGCACTAAAAAATATCATAACCTAATTGCACAGTATCAATTTCAGTTTGCTGAGAAACAAGGACACAACAGAATAATGTGTAAAGAACTGAAGCTACGGTATTTGAAGATGCAAAATGTATGAGAGCTCGCAGGGAAGCAAGAAAAAACTGAAGCAGCAAAATCATATGTTACAGGCAACCTTAGAAAAGCGGCGCATATCAAGCCTTCAATAATTCAAAATATATATATATATATATATATTACATACACTCTTAAAATATGTTTAATGCGTTGAGATCCCAACAAAACACAAAGTCAGTTCTTCCTATGAAATGCTATTGTCAAGACAACCTCAACTAGACCGCACCACTTATCCTTGAAAAAGTATTCTGGAAAACTGAAATTCCATCAAATTAGCTTTTCTTTCTTTCCTTTATTATTATTATTTATTTATTTATTTATTTATTTTTGGCCTAAGGAACTTCTTGGGAAAAATGCTTAATTTAAATAATCTACAAAAGCAGCGCAGAGCTTCATTTAGCAAGGCTTCATCGTAAGAAACAGTAAGGAGGAAGATGAGGTGATTCCTTACCGCCGTCAAAAAATTGAGTGACCAGGAATGAAAGAACGGGTCAAATGGGGAGAATAGCGCTTTAAATTGAACAAGTCAAGCTTTTCGCACAGTTCCTTTCTTTCTAATAAACAATTGTATAGTTCTTTTATTCCATTTCACACTTCCCTACAATTTGGTAATGAGGTGTGTGAGGTTAGTGCCCGTAGGAACCTGAGATTAATGATCACTTAGAATTGCATTTTCTGCATGGAATATTAGAGGATCTAAGAAGTCAAGATGGAAATATGCCATCTCACAATGATCTATGGCATTTGGTTAGAGAGAAACACATGAATTGGCAGAAATACATCCAAGCATCAAATTTCTGATGGCCTTTGTTTTTTGTCTTACGCTTTGTTGCTTGAGCCTTGGACAAGGTGTTTCCTTGAGGGATGCCAATTGCAATTGATTGACAGTAGGCTTAGTCTAGATCTGATTGCCTTCTTTTGTTATATAATTTTCTTTCTTTTTTGAGGATAAATTATCCTCTCTTCAGAATCTTTTGATAGAAGGGAAAAAAAAAGAAGAAGAAGAAGAAGAAGAAGAAGAAAGAATTCAATTCTTCAGTCAATGCCCCAAATAGCAACATGCAGCACAAAGCATCGACCCTTAATGACATCTAAGAAAATCCAGCAAAAATATGACATCTAACAAAAAATATCCTATAAATACATCGTCATGATCAGCGTGCAGCCAGAAAAAACATATGAATACAAAAGGAAATTAATATATGAGTTACGCTTTGGACCTTCAGAACTACTTTACAACCTGTGAATTAAAGTAATAAACAACAAAGAAAAGGCATTGATAATTAAGGCTACATAATATTGATTCATTAAGGCAGCCAACTCTGTAGGCTCAAGAAACTGAGAGAATAAGTATCAGCTCTTAAATTGCATCTAAATATACATCATAATAAGAATGATGGAAGCTATTTCTAAAAGCAAGCAAAAGTTTTATTTAGATTTTAGACAGGCATGCGAAGGTAAGACCAGCTCCTGTGCTTGCTTGGTTATATCAATGAAAAGGTATTATATCTCCTTCCTATCGTAGAATTGTAGTCACCAGGCCAGGGAATATAAAAAAGCCAATAGGCTGACTTCACATATTTTTCAAGACAAAAGAATGACACGAAATATAATAATACCTCTAGCAAGGATAACAAAATATGTTCTTTTACTAGAAAAAGAAGCCTTACTATGTTAATATACTAATCCATATCACAGCATATTTTGCCACATGAGTGTAAATATAGTACCTCCTTGGGGCAGCAGAAATTCTTCAACTCCTTTTCAATCAAATCTGCCATGGCCTTTATATATCCTCCTCGCTGGTACCAAGAGGGAATCACTGTGTGCTGCATATTAACTAGATATTCATCCTCCCTATTAAACAAGTTGTGATGTTAGGCTAGCATCTTGGAACATTATAATGTGCAAGCAGCTAGAATTTGTTCATCACCGGAATATGCTCTCCAACAATCGAAGGCTTGAACCACTAGTTGATATGGAGAACTGTGGGTATAGAGGAAGCACTACAAGCTTTGAAATTCCATCTCTTTTAATCTGCAAAAGGAGAGGAAAAAGCAACTTGACAGGGCTACCATTGATGCTGTCCAGTATACAACAAGGAAAAAAAACACTATGATGGCCTCATCCTAAAACACTAGCCAGGTAATCAACTAAAGGCAAGCATTAAAGCAGATTGTTTATCTAAAACCAAATCTCATGTCATAATATGACAAACAACATATAATAACTTGCTGTATACAATTTTGCGCTAGCCATTTCAATGCTGAAAAGCATGCAATCAACTGATTTTGCAAATTAGTGCGGCAAGGAAACAGATGTATTATGTTATTTATTTTTATCTTTGGAGAGCCGTACTTTTTGTGTTTTCTCTGTTCTTTACATTTTTGTACTTGTAAAAACAGCAGTTCTGTCCTTTCCTACTCGATTATTAAAATAATGACCCTGGACTAGGGAATCACACCTTGAATCTATCAGTTGTTATTCCCTATTATCTCTCTCCCTCAAAACTTTCTCATTTCCCTTACTAATTTTTCATCTAATTTGTAAAACAACTTGGTAGCAAAGTATGTTCATTTATGGACTCAGCCCATTTGTTTCCATAAATCCACACTGAGTATTAAATCCCAAATCAGTTTGGGAGTTTATTTTTATCTTTAGAGAGCTTTACTTTTTGTGTTTTCTCTGTTCTTTAGTTTTTTGTATTTGTAAAAACAGGAGTTCTGTTCTTTCCTATTCGATTATTAAAATGATGACACTGGACTGGAAATCACACCTCAAATCTATCAGTTGTTATTCCCTATTCTCTCTATCCCTCAAAACTCTCTCATTTCTCTTACTAATTTTCATCTAATTTGTAAAATCACTTGGTATCAGACTATGTTCATTTATGAACTTAGCCCATTTGTTCCCATAAATACTCATTGAGTGTTAAATCACAAATCAGTTCAGGAGTCTATCGCGTATTCCCATGCATGTTGGACCACCCCACCCACTACTAATTGGTTTTGTGATGGCAAGTAGACACAGTATGTATTTTGCCATAAAAACATAATTGGACTAAGTAGAGTGAAAAAAAAGACTATTGAAGGTTAACCTTAGAAACCAAAGGCCTCTTGGCTGCTTTGAGAAATAAAGGAAATAAGTTTTAATTGAGAAACATAATGACAATTATTTAGGAGTAAACAAAAAAAAAAAAAACAATAAGTTCTAAAATTCCAGAACCTAGTTACTAAAACTATCTTGAGAAGAACTGATAAGTCCATAGGTTTCCATCCAACAACCCAGATGGCTATGTGGTTAGGAACACACTAAGACCTTGGTTAATTACCGAGCTAGTGAATTCCCTGTGTGAAATTAAGTTCTCAACCTGCCTCCTCACTTGTGGGATTATTTTGAGCTAAACATGTGGACAATTGATGTTGGTGACATGGAACACATTTGCCATTGGCCAAAAAGCTGTTGGATTGCCTACTTCGGCAATTTATAGATGGCTCCAACAAATTCACCAAGATCTTAGAAAACAACTTAGTCATTTTTTTATCTAAATGGTAGTTCTTTAGTGACAATCACACCAAGAAAACTAGAAAATATGTACGACCCTCACTTTATACTTCACAATTACCACAAAATCACATTTCCACAAGAGAGACTAATTAAAATCTCTTTTTCAACAGATTCAGCCAAAGGCTAAACACAAAGAAAATCACTGTACTAGACTTTATAATACAGCCAACAACAAACATTGGAAACTAGGCTAATTAAATACCTGATCAATAGCTTCTTCAGTAAATGGATGCCAATAACGCATACCAACATACACCTTCGCCCGCACATCTTTTGCACAAAGGGACTTCCTCAGCTCTTCAGCCTGATTATGCAAATATAAGGAGAAATTGAAAGGATAGTGACAAGTACAGAAATTACCACAAAACTGAGGAATTTGACAAGTAAAAAATCCAAAACAGTTTATTATTAATTGTTGTGGTTTCTGAATGCTCTAGATGTGTAGGAGTTCTCAAGAGAGCTGTTCAGTGGTAGCACAAGAAGTATTAGTGACATTGTTGGGACTGCTATAGGAGTGACACTAACACTAGTGGGAATGGTGATGTGGAGATTACAGTTATGGTTTGCAGGGGAGTTGCCATGTAGATACAATAAACCCCCAACTTCAAATAATAAAAGCAATTCTTTTCTATTTTGTTGCTGTCCTTCATCCCTTGTTTTGCTTTAGATTACATGAACTGAATCATAGTAATCTCCTAGGACAAGGAAACAGGCAAGAAAAGGTTGAAAGGTTAATTAAAAGAGTGGATTCCTCAAAGCAAAGAAAAATGGACAAGGAAAGCAACAAAAGAAGAAAGGAGATCATCATAAAGTAAAGTCATCAAAGAAAAACTCGAACAAGAAACTAGAGCCCACAAACTCAGATAGGAACGAATTATGGCTTTACATATTGTCCTATTCTTCACGATTTTCATTGCATACTATATATACTTATAATTTCTCAAAAATCTATCACATTTCTTTGCCTCTATCCTGCCTATACAAACCAAGATTACATATTTAAACAAGCCTTCTTAGTTTTAGTTTTTAAAAGAATTAGCTAAAATTTAACTTGATTGAAGTATCTCCAACAAAAATAAAATGAATAGCGTGCACAAGCTATCAACAATAATGTGTATTCATTCAATAAAGTCCATACCTGTGCATCGGTCATTTGCCGAAGGGGAGAACCACCGCCAATTGAGGCATACCCTTCTCTGCTCTTGGGCGCCCTAAGAACAGATATAAATTGTGCCAAAGGCTTCTGAAGAAAGCGGAACAATCTCGGTAGCCGAATAATATCCTGTCCATCTGTAAACAGTTAGATAAAGGAAGACGACAGTAGAATAAAATAAAATAATCACCGTGGTCTGAAAATAAATGATATAGAAATGATAAATTTTCAAATTAAGTTCTTAGAGGTCGCCATTGCAACCCCAGCATTATATTATATTTGAGGAAGAAGGCCAAAAACAAAAATTGATGGCAGCTGATTCCAGAGATGATATAGCCCTAACGAGATTATAAAACAGTTATCATGTAAGATCATCTCAAATATTTTTAATATTTTTTTGATAAACTGTAGCCCCTTTTTTATCGGTAAAAGTGCAATATATTGACCGGCACAAGGGGCGCAACCCAAATTACAAAGCTAGAATCTCAATATGATCGATACAATTGGTAGCAAGCTTGAAGTTACAATAGAGAGGCCAATCTTCGAGGTTGAGGTGATAAACTGTTGCCTTTATGTTGTGAAATTAGATGTAGCCATGGGTGAACTCAAAGAAAAACTAAATTGCCAGCAGGGCTGAATAATTGTTACTGCAGGGTAAGATAATAGTATAATCACAAATTTCTTAAGTAAAATATATGCTAAAGGGTGAAAGAAGGATTTTCATAGCAGCAGATTAACCATATGGATCAGTTTCCATAAGCATTTGATAGTGATGCAAAATGAAAAAATTGAGCTTAGACCGATCATTCCAGAATTTAGAAGCCAGGTAAAATAACATTATAATAAAGAAATATCTAATCAACAGCCTACAGGAAATCCTGATTCAAATTTACGCTGTGGGTGTGTGTGTGTGAGAAAGAGAGAAAGAGAGAGAGAGAGAGAGAGAGAGCAGAAGTTACAGGATCAGCAAAAAGGTTAAACAAAAATGGCTGCACATCCTCAAGAGTCTCAGGACCACCAAGGTTCAGCAACAGCACTCCTATCTCATCATCAGTAGTAATAGGTGTGATGGACACATCTGGAGGTTTAGTAGCCACTAAAGCTCCAAGTGGCAGTGAACACCTGTTAACTGCTTGCTTTAGAAACGAAGCTTGTGTTTCAGAATCTTTCATGGAATATATGGCCTCCACTTTTTTCCCATAGCAGCAAAAGGTGCTTTGCAATGTACACATTACCCGCGGAACTACACTGTGACAGCAGATAACATGAAGCTATGTAGAATCGCATTATCATATCAACTCATGCACGTATAATTCATGGTTCATGGGAATTCATCTAACTATACATAAATCACATTAAAAATATTTGAAGTAAAACAATCATTATCAAGCTCTACCATCAAGAAACATGGCACAGCACAATGTAATATAACATATGCATGGACACGTAATAGTGAAAACAGACAAAGTCATTGAGCTCCGAGGCTGTAACTGTGAAGCCACGGCCAACTAGAAAAGAAGGCTGTTTGGATGCAGCTATTCGCAAGCCCAAACCTAAATAGACCTAAATAGTATAACCACCTATCTGTCATCTCATAAGCAACGATTTAAAACTAAGAAAACAAATTTGAACCTGTCTCTCTTATGTAACTAATTTATATACATTAGTAGCAAACTATAATTATAGTTCATTCAACTTCCCATAATCTAGAAATTCCGCTGTTACATGCCGCGATTTGCTACCCATCTTATGAAAAAATTAAATAATCTAGAAAAACAAACTTGAAGTTCCCTCCATAAATCAACTAGTTGAAAACAAACACATCGCTGGCATAATACGATCTAACTATAGCTCATTCAACTTCCCACAACCGGAAGCAAACTCGCGACGCGTGAGGATTAGGAAACACTTACAGTGGGAATCTGCGGCCTCGGGAGGCGGAGGAGAGGCACGTAGGAGGAACCGAGGACGAAGAGGGGGTCTGAATTCGTGCGTTCAACGGCTGATTCATGATTCTGCGAAAGAAAGATGAAAAAGGAAAGCGAGAACCCCAACAAAAGAACGCTCCCTTCTTCGATTGAGAACCCTAAAATGTGAAACCAACGATTCTGCTTGGAGAGAACAGGAGGAAGCTGGCACAATCACTGATATGGTGAGGAGGAGAAATATCTGGTGTGAGTTTAGAGAGATGAAGATGGAGAGAAGTAACGAAGTGAGAGGGACTTATGAGAACAACGGAAGTCCCATTATCCGTTTTACCCATTTCTTCTTCTGACCGCTGGGGTTGGTTGGTTGGTTCCTGAAGAACCCAACTCGGCTGCTTTTTTTTTTTTTTTTTTTTTTTAATGGCCCTTTTAATCTATAAAATCTTATGCCTTTCTTACTGGTTTCGATAAGGATTAGGGTAATATCATAAATTTATAAATTTAGGTAATTTTAATTATTTATTTTCTCTATTTTTAAGTCTTTTTCTAAATATTTTTTATAATAAATAATCAAAATTATTTAATTGTATAAATACATATCTTTACAAATTAAAGAAATTCATATATATCCAATAATTTCTATTGTATAGTAGGAAAAATTACCCTTCGACCGCCCCAAGTTTGGTATTAACACCAATTTAGCCTCTTATGCCTGAATACAATCAATTTAGTGCCTCTATGTGCATTGCACGTGTGATTTTAGATAGGATGGTTTTAGATAGAAATAAATTCAACTTTTATCGATTGAGCTTAAAAAGTATTACATATTAAGAGAAAAGTACCATCTGAAACCTTTTCTTCATTAAAATATGTTATAAAAATACTACATGTTAAGAGAAAATAGGTTTTCTAAGCTCAATCGATAAAAAAAAATAATAAATGTCAAATCTGCGCTCCTAAAGCTATTTTCCATTTAAAGCTTATGATTTTATCAATTTAGGGACCAAATTAATCACTTCTTAGAAATTTTGTTGACCGAATAGATTACTCTCGAGAATAACTAAATTGGTGCTAATCCTAAACCTTGGTGACCAAAAAAGTAATTTCCCTTTATATTATGTACAGACTTAAAAATTGTTGGATGAAAAATTGCCTTTTGTTTTTAAAGGGAAAAAGAAATTTCGATGACAGTTTTGGTAACCCATTTTTCATGCACATTACACATGTTTCTTTCAAATTATATTTTCTTTAGGGAAAAAAAAAAGGAGGATTGGTGAAAATATTGTACTACGACACGTAAATGGGGTGAACGGTGAAATTGAATTACCAGACTCTTTTGGAATTTTCAAATTGTCCTAACACGATTAAAAATGCTTTACATATTCCTAAATATTAAATGACCAAAATACCCTTAGAACTAGAAAGGAGAAAAAGGCCAAAATAATTATAATAAACTATCAATAATGCACTAAAATGACCTCAAACACCCCCAAAAACACAAAATGCCTGAAAATGCATTGAGGGCTATGGACCACACGCATAGCATGGGGCAAGGGTAATTGTATCTTATATTGGAGACAGTGCATGAGGCTATCTAATTCGGCAACTACTTAGCAAAGGAAGAATGATGAAAATGGACACCTACTGTTGGCAAAGAGAGATGATGCTTGACATGTATTGATTTTTTTTTTTTTTTTTTCCGTTCTACACTTACAGGATCGAAATGTAAAATTGATTCATTACCTACCCAACCCCTAGTAGCAGAAATGTGGCCCAAAAATTTATAAAATTAAAAAAAGAAGAAAAAAAAGGGGGAAAAAAAAGAAGAGCCAATACTATGGACCATGACCCACTCCAAATTGAAAATGAGTGGATTCATATGGTTGGCTCCCGTTTGTTTGGAGGAAAATGTTTTCTGCATTTCCAAAATATAATCACTTTTGAAAATGCTTGCTTTCCTTAGTCAATGGGCTTATTTTTACCGGAAGATGACTTACGCTTTTAAAGAACGAAGCCAAATTCCTCCGGAGACTCTTTTCCCCGGAAAATAGTTGACGAGGCGGCGGCTATTTTCCTTGAAACAGACCACCGGAGCTTTTCTTCCACTTGTTGACATAGTTTCGGAATGCAAGTGCAGGATTATTCCTAGGGGGCGCCCTCACACGAGTAGACCTCCGGAGATCAGGCTTTTCCATTTCAGCCCTCTGAGTTGCTTCTTTTGATCTCTTCTGCAGTTCCAAGCTGCAAAATTGCAATGTGTTTCAGTGCAAGTTTTCTAGGGAAGAATTTAACAAACTACCTGACCACATTGCATCAGTTAACCAAAGAAAGGAACAGCTGGGGGAAATGCAGAGAAGAAAAGGAAAAAGGTATCCGGCATTGCCACATAAATCACCTTAAAATTATAATGCATAATTAGGTAGAACATACATAACATTTTAAAATGCTATCAAGCGTAAAATCAAATTAACAGCGGCAACACAATTGTTGTATTCAGGGATAACCATTCCTGAAAGGGTTGATTAGTCTTTTTATTATGATTATTTTATTGTGTTGGCTAAGGGCTTACGATCCGCATCTATGTAATCTCTACAGTAACACAATAATCATTCTCTCCACTCAACAGAAATAAACAGCACCACTGTGTGATAAAAACCAAGTTTTAGAAAAGGAAAAGGGAAACCCTTTTCTATAACTTAAATGGACCTCTGGTATTTTATGTATTTTGGAGAACACTCAAAAGAATTTCTCTAAATTTTCTTAAATCTATCTCACTTAGGAAAGCAATATTTTCCAGTTATCAGAAATGAGCAGCTAGAAACCAACTAGATGAAGAATAGGACATCTTCCATTAGCAAAATAGGCCTGGCATTTAAGCAGCATATCTTGAAAATCAACATTTTAACCCAGCAGAGTTGGCAATAGATGGAAAAAAAAATATCCAAAGAAAGCAAAGTCAAAGCCTCCTGAGAACTACGTTTTAGATTGAATTCTATTATTAGCTAAATCAGATCTAAACTAACTTTACCTTATTGCATGGTAGTATTTGGTCAGCTGCAGATGAAGAGCCCACTCCCTCACACCCTTACAGTTCAGTGACCCCATCAAAGCATCCAACTGTTTTGAAATCAAAACTAGCTTTTAGAGATTATAAAGAGAACGCAGGTAATTTCAAAGGTATGCAACATCTGTACCTCTTCCTTTGTGTTGTAGTAGCCCCACTGCTTGAAGTCAGAACTCTCAACAAATATTCTTCCATCACGTCGGAAAAACCAGTACCTGTTATAATGTCTGTCTTTTCCCAAGGGACTGGATCGTATTACTAGTTTAGCAATCTCCCGTTCATAATTTTCTTTCTGTTGTAAAGATGTTTTTAACACCAAAGATGAACAAAGTCAATATAGATGCATTCATTTGCAGAGACCCACAGAAAATGGAACATAAATATGTACAACAGATAAGAGTGAGGAGAAAGGTCGCACCCGTTGCTCTTTACTCCCCTTTTCTTCTTTACCCCCCTTTTCTTCCACTTCCTTGGCATGCTTTTTCTCACTGTAAAGTCAAAATAAAGTCATACAAGGTCTATCTTGTCATGGGAAATAGACAAATTTGAAAGGAAGAGAAAAATCACCTGTTTCCCTGATGCCTGTTTTTTCCCAGATGGAACCCTAGTCCTTATTTCTTTTCTCAACAGTACCTCCATTTTGTTTGTGATTACTATTCTCAGATAAGTTGACTCCTACAGAATCCAAACTCTGCACATTTTTCTCTTCTCTTTTCTTTCTCGCTTCTTCCACTGCTTCCCCTCTTCTTGTGGCTCCAAGTGCCTGCCGCTGTTCAATATTATCATCCAACTTCTCTCTTAAAAGATCTGTAACGACCGCTTGAGCAACCAATTCCCGGAGGATACCTAATTTGGCATGAATATCTAGAATGCCATAATGTCCCCGTTTTATAGTGGCAATGCAAGTGGACAATTCAGGGATATCAATCATTTCTAGGAAATCAGACAAATAGTCTGTCCAAGTGATTAAGGTAATCTGAAATCACCAAAAAAGAAAAGACAACTTCAGAATTGATGAATAACAGAGCCTATATGCACAAGTTTGAAGGATGATGAATCAGAAAGGCAAACCATTTACAGCATGAAGAAGAAGGGAGCTCCAGGTGAGGGGGGGTGAGTAGTTGAGGAAAGGAAGTAAAGGAAACAAAATAAAAGGAAATATAATATAACTCCAATAACAAAAGTAGGAGTAGGCTGTTTAACCTTTGATGTCCGCTTTTTTTCCTTTATGGCAATGAAATATTTACCACTACCACTATCTTTAATAAGCAAACGAAGAATAGCAGCATGAGTTTCAACAATAAGAACTGAATTGCTGTCTTTGTGGCAGATAGCATTTTCAAAATCTTCGAGTGAGAATGGCCACAACTTCAACAGCCTGCTAAAGGATGAACAGAAATCCCAAACCATTAATAGATCCCCAACACAATCCATTGGAACATTAAAGTCCCTTGATGGAGAAGGGCGATTAGTGAGAACTGAATCATCTGCTATGGATGGCAATGAGAGATCATCAATCGGATATTTGATGGGTTCTTCTTCCGTCTTTTCATCTTCTGAAAGTAGGAAAAAGAAAAAGGAGGAATAAATCAGATGTAAATTACCAGCCATGCACTCCAAGCCTCAAACATCTTAACATGCAGAAAGTAAACCAACCACAACCCCCGCCCCCCCCCCCCCCCCCCCCCCAAAAAAAAAAAAAAAAAACCTGTTCCCCTTTCAGCAAGGGATAAATGAGAGAGTTAAACAGAAGTTTGGGAGGTGGGCAGAGAACATTCATCTGATTAGACCCCAAAAGTAAGCATAGGGAATCTGGTGTTGAGAAGGCTCCGATTCTACGTACCTTTCTCAGCAACGTCCCCATTTTCCATTTTCTTCCTCTTACAATTATTCCGCCCATTAGCCTCAGTTTTCCTTCTCTTATTCTGAACAAAACGACCATCATGAATGATAAAGTTGCTTTTCATATCTTCTGGAGGAACAGTTGGGATTCCATGCTTCTGTGCCAATTTATCATGAAGCACCCAGGGAAAACTTTGACGTGTAGATTCCCTAATAAAGGACTTCAGAACATTTCTAGTAAAAGGTAGTTTTTTCCGTACCAGATCATCTTCATACATCACTGCCTTACCAGTTATTTTTTTATCATTGTCCATCCAAGCAACTTCATATTGGGTTTTATCAACACCCTGCACAACTTTCGTTATTTTGCATGGATGTAGACAGTCATCCTTCTTTCCAGACAATTCGAGACCCACCACCAACTGCTCCTGCACTCTTGACCTTATTGTGCTGACTAGATCTGTTAATGTAAGCATACCTGCAGGAAGAGTTAGTTGATGGCCACAAATAGGATGAACTGAAAATATGACCACAAGTGAAGAGAAGGCAGCAATCCAGAATGAAGGCAAGAACAAACAAACAGAAAAAAGCCATTTGCATGAAGATAGCTTGGAACCCTAAGAGCACCTAGCTCCTTTGACAACAATGGCAATAAGAATAAAGCCCCTTGGTCTGAGGCACCTCCCACTACTATCAGGGGTATTGACTTGAGAGGAACAAGAAGATATTTAAAGGAAGAAACACAACTTCAGCTTTCGTAATTGTTTTCTTCTATTCAGGTTCTTCCTTGGGGTTGTCCCAAGCAGATAACGTTAGGGATATTCAGGAGACTGAAAAACCTTTCTGTCATAGTGTTATTCTCTTCCCGATTTTAGCTTTTCAAAGAAGAATCACCCTCCCTGTTCTCTTTCTTCTTTCCCAATAAAATGTTCTTTCTCCATAAAGAACTAATCCAATATCTAAAAACCTATAGCTAAATCCTATATTTGATAGGTGCAAGTCATGTTGATACAACCAATTTAAGAAACACGAGAAGAATTAAATGTTGACGCCTCAGAATTTTTTATGTCTAGATTCTTCAGCTCAACTATGCTAGTTTAAACATAAAATATGCCCAAATTTTCCAAACTGGTTCTTCTCATAGATAATAGACAGACATAAGTATTCCTCACATGAAAATGAACATTAGCAATGGTAGACTAGACATCTCAGCATTTTACATCAATTATTCTCCTTCATAAGAGAGTTTTTCAAAACTATTTGTAATGAATGACTGCATGAGCCACAAATATCTTTAGATACATCTAGCCTCTTCCTGTTTCTAGCTGAAGTTTTCCTATTTTCCGCTGTTTTTTGTTTCTGCTAATCAAGGGCTTTATCTTTCACATTATATGATATTGATAAAACTCTAGCCTTGTCTTCTTATATCAACATACTAATCTCACGACCAGATGATGTGCCTGCATTTATCAGGTCAGGTGTCAATTTAATTAGACAAATCTAACATTTAGGCAAATATTTCTACACAACAATGTGTCCACTTCACTTTTTTTTTCCTTTTGCTGGGCAGGTAATATACTCATGCCAAGTTGTTCTTAATTCCACTAGAACAATATGGAAGTCATAAAGATAACATGATTACTCTTCTTACAGTGTGCCACATTCATTAAAAATTTGCAATAAGCAAGTTGTACGATAATTTTTGAGTGCATAAAATTTCAATCACCATTTGATATTGTGAAAAACGTTAACTGTCAGAGACACTTATAAGCAATAATGAAATGCCCAACAGCAAAATAAACCCATAAACCGAATCAGCAAAAGGAAAATCATAAGACTGAATCAATATAACTAACAGACATTTGCGTATCAAGGGGATAAAAGTCCTTACTGAATTGGAGGATTTGAAGAACTGGTTTCATCAGCTCCTCCGGAAACTGCTGAACCTTCTCAGTGGCGTGTTTCTCCGAAACCAAAGCTTCCTCATAAGTCAAGTTACCTTTCCCAGTTACTTTACAAGTCCAAAATCTTTGGCGATATTCACTAATCCGCTTCAAATACTCACTTATTAAAACAAAGTTAAGCAAAACAAACAACAATTTTCCTACCCTCCTGATCAGACAATTGCAACCCAAAAATAATAATAATAATAAGTGACAAATCTAAAAATCATGAAGTTCATCATTTTAAACCCAGTAACCATGGGTTCCTATTCAGCTTACATCTTTTCAGGCTTTCCATATAAACGTGCAGCAAAGGGGAGAGACTCTAAGCTGCAAAATTTCTTTCTAGTGACTCAGGAATTTCATCATTTTAAACTTAAGAATAATTGGGTCCTAGCCAGTTAACATCTTTAGGGGTTTCCATCTCCAAATGCACGCAAAAACAACACTTTAACCGGGAAATATTCTTTCTATTGATTTTCTTAGTAGCTGATGTGCAAGAAATTAAATAAATAAAAACAACAGTAATGAAAATTACGACATAACAGAGGATACCGATAATCCCGAAATATCTCCTTGGTGAAACGAACTTGGTAGACGAGTTCACCGGGCTTCAGATCTTCCGGTGGTCCCAAAGGGCAAAAGGCCTTCGCTTCAGAAGAGGCATTTAGAGAAAGAGATAGAGACAGGGAGTGAAAAAGAAAAATGTGGCAAAGCGGAGGCCCCAAGAAGGAACAAACGAGAAACCCTAGAAATGGTAGGTTTTAAGGGGCAATATGAAAACAGCACGAACAAATAAATAAATAAATAAAGAAGAGATCGCCAAGGAAATCAAGGCAGAAATTCGCCAGTACTATTCAGCCACAAGCAGATCGCCGAGAAAATCGATGGAGACCCAATTTCACGAGGGAAACTCAGTCGAGAATGAGGGTTGGGAGTACACAAAGGCCGTTCCCGCCACAACTGGGATTCATCGATACCCAAGGAATGGTAGAAACAGCGGTGCGACGAGGCATGCAAGGGAAACTCGTAGTTTCCCGAGAAAGATTGATTTCCCGAGAAAATCCGAGAAAATGTGGGGGAAGGGAAAAGGGGTGAGGGAGGAGCGAGAAAGAGAGGGAAGAGAGCGGCTTCGGTTTGTAATTTTGAAGCGGAGGCGACCCTTCTGACTCTCCCTGGCGTGCTACTATGACGGAATGAGCATATATATATAATATGTACGGGAAATTGCCTTTTTGACCCCGCAAAGTTTTGCACCAGTGTAAATTTGGTCCCCCGTATGCACAAATAGTTCATATGTGTCAAAATTTTTATGATACCTTTATAAGTGTATTTTGATTAAATAATAATAAAATATTATACAAATTTTAGTATATGGTCACTTTCGACATGAAAAATGCACATGTAGGCCACTTTAATCCCTGAACTTGCAGTTCTATCTTATTTAAATAAAAAGTCTTGGTGCCCATCAGTTGAGTTTCATCTCTCTCTCTCATTCTATTACGTCGTCTCGAAAAAGGTACTACAAGCTAGGGAAAAATGTGTTTCTAAACTCATTAGGAGAAAATATATTAATTTACAAATTTACCCCTGTTAGAAGTCACATTTGTAATTTTCCGTTCAAATATTAGCTTATGAAACAAATTAACCACTTGTCAGAAACTCTAAGAGAAATTGATCAATTTTCAAACATGAAGGGCTAAATTGACAATAACCCCAACCTTGGTGAGCCAAAAAGGTAATTTTCTCATATATTACGCTAAAATAACCATCTGATTTTGATGGAGAAGGCCCCATAGGAAATGCATATAAGGCTTTAAACAAAAACAATAACCATCTGATTTTGATAGAAAATGCCCATATAAAATGCATACGACACTTTAAACATACATAAATTTGGAATTTGATGCGTTTCGTGCAATTAAGCTTACAAAGCTTAATTTTCTCTTAGTATGCAGTGCTTCCTACATATTCCAAATGGGGAAAAAACCAACTAAATATATTTTATTTCAAAAAAAAATATTTTAATCAAGTTTTAAGTCTGTCCATTGGAATTTAAGTATAAGGAGAAAAGGAAACCAACACGTAGACCTAAATTTGATTTTGTGGTGTCATTTACGTACAGAGAGAAACCCAGGGTTCACTTAAAGGAAAACACGCTCCTCTTTTTAGGACCAACCGGAGCCAACTTGCGAAGCACCGAAATCCTCCTCAAAGCCTTCCACGCCGCCGCCACGCCGCTGCCGCCGGATCTCTTGGAAGAAACCACAATACCACCAGTAGCACCCGCTGAATTGCTCGAGAACCCGTCAGCCGCTTCTTTCTTGATCCGCAAGGAAGTGATTTCTTCTTTCTTGCTGCGCAAGGAAGTCTTCCTCTGAAGCTCCTCGTTGAAATCCTCCCACAGCATGTCCATTCTGTCTTCATCCTCCTCGGCCTCGGAGCCTCCTCCGCCGCCGGTGCCGTAAGAGAAACTCGTCCTCGAAGAGTCGCCGCCGCCGCATCTCATCGGACGGTTGTGGTCTTCTCCACTATCGCTCGCGTAACTCCAGAGATCGTGCGAGGAGATGGGCCACAGCGAGGACGACGGCGCGGAGTGCGAGAAGTGCGAAGTGGGACGGGAGATTGCCGGGAAGCTGAATTCGTCCGCCACGGCCATGGGGACTCGGTGGATCAGATCAGTTCTTAGCTAGAAAAACTGAGTCTTGTTTTTTATTTCTTTTTTTCCCTTTTTGGGAGGAGGATGGGCGATGAGCCTCAATTGATGGTTAGTAAGCGCGGCTGATACACTGTGGTCCTTTGCATTTAATGCAAGCATTTCAGTCATGGGGACCTCCATGCTGATTTTTTATAATTTGAAGCCAAAAGATTCGTGAGTCTGAAAAAGATATGAATATGTTGGTTTGGACAATATTAATCGATTATTTTTTTTAATCTTTAATTTTTTTTTTTTTATGTTTTCTTCTTTTTACAATGAATTGAGGGAATTATCTAGCTACACTATAAATTCAAAGGATTTTCGAGTATTTTAGTCACGAAAATGCAACATATTTTACTCGACCACTCACATGATTGGGTATTCAAGTATTTTACTGCCAAGACCTCTATGTTGATTTCTAAAAAGTTGAAGCCTAATCACTTAATTACTAAGATTTTGAGGGTATCTTTTACTTGCAAAAGTGCTGTGTATCTCGGAGAGGATACTTCGAAACAAAACCCAACCATTCATATTGTTGAGCAGTATCTCCCCTCAAGGTACCTAGCACGGTGCTTTTACTCGAACCTCGATTGATTTTCAATCAAAGCACATGGATTTACTCTTCAACCCATTCCAATGACTGTCGATTTCAATACGAAACTTTGCAAAATCTGTGAAAATGTTGCAATTCCTTACTAATTGAGCTTTTAGGACAGCGGTACAAGGGCAGAGCCATTTGGGGAGATTCATTTGGACGGCGAGTATAGAATGGTAGCCACCATATAAATGCAGCATGAATCTGTCTAGGAGTGAACTTCGGGTATTGTTTGACTAAACCTTTGCTAGACATTGTTCATTTATTGTGGCTCATATAATTGTGAGCTACAGCCCGGATTGATCGGAATGGGGGAGAAGGAGGGAGATGTGAAAGGTGCGGATGACGCCAAGAGGCTCAAGTCGGCCTAAAGAGTAAATGAATGCAAGAGAGCTGGTTGATGGGACTAAAACCCTCCCATTCATCTTCATATTCTTACGTATACATAAACACAATGTGAATGGGCCAAAGCAATTAGTCAAGCATGACTCCCCTCATTCACATATGGATCCCTTACACGTTTAATTATATGCACCTTCACAAAAAAATATATATATATCTTGCTTTTTTCTTTTTCCTTCAAAAAAGTGAAATATTTACCTGCTGTCTCGCTCCAGAACATGACGTTGTTTGGTTTCGTTATGGATTGAATAAGAATGAAAAAGAAAATACAGGAGAAATCTTTGTGTAGTTTTTTAATGTATAAATCTCATACTCATTAGTTCACTTGGTACTTCACAATATATATAAATGAGAACTGAATACATGATAAGATTGTATGAAAATTAGCATTACGTTTTGTTTTTACATACTCATTTGATTTGAAAGGTTGAACTTTGGGAGATGGATATTAAAATTTTATTACGTCAAAGTGGGTAAATTAGGGCAGATTCAACAAATTCATGTTTTTCTTATTTAAATAATTTCAAAAGTTAAATACAAAAATATAGAATCAGTCCCATCAAAGGATCCAGATGCTCTACAATGATTGTATCTCTACTGAACACATGATAAGATTGTACGAAAATTAGCATTACGTTTTGTTTTTACATACTCATTTGATTTGAAAGGTTGAAATTTGGGAGATGGATATTGAAATTTTATTATGTCAAAGTGGGTAAATTAGGGCAGATTCACCAAATTCATGTTTTTCTTATTTAAATAATTTCAAAAGTTAAATACAAAAATATAGAATCGGTCCGATCAAAGGATCCAGATGCTCTACAATGATTGTGTCTCTACCGTTCTTACAACTCAACATTCCATTTAATTCTAGTTGAAAATTAGCACAAATAATTAAATAAAAAATGCTACGAGTTTGTGATTCTTTTCTTCATTCCATTTATATTTTATTCCCCTCTTTGCATTTATCTCTAACTTTATGAATTTCATTTTATTTGTTCTTCTTCTTAATTTGCTCGTGCTGTACGGACACTAAGCTCAAAAAGAAGGGAAAATATCAGAGGAAAACTTAAAACAAGTTGGGTGGAGATGTAAGGAAAAACTAAGAAAAAAATAAAAAAAAAGAAGGAAGAAGAGAACCATCTCAGTTTTAAATTGTTTCGGCAGTAATCACATTAGAGTATATCAGTTTTCAGTCCTAAACACATGAAAGAAGGTTTTTGTGAAGTTATGGCTGATCCCTTCACATGAATTAATATTTTTTTATGATGAGTTTGTTATTTCAAGATATATTTTTTTATTGCGTGTGTTTCAAATAATTTTGTCTTCCATTTACAACATATGGGAGCAAAAATTTTAAAAAAAAATTGCAAAAAAAAAATGGTAGGCGATGAGAAGCAGATTAGGAAGGAAGAAATAAATTAGAAAAAAAAATCATTAAGTTGGATCCTTAATGCAAAAGGAGGGGTGCAAAATAAAAATTAAGGAAAAATTAGATCGTAAAAGAATGAATATGAGTTTTTTTTTCTTCACTAATTTAATTATGTATACTATTTTTAGTCTGGATTAAAAATAGAGGACTGAACTTGTGGATCCAAATCCCCCATCAAAAGGGCTCTCCAGTTTGTAACATGAATTTTGATGAACGCTGCTAGATGAGAAAATGGGTCCAAGTACGCGTCCTCGTGCCTTTAGTGTATAATTAGTCGTCTTAAAATAGTTCCACACGGGTTGTGACGTCCTTTGCTGCAAATGAAGGAATTGAAAAGCGAATATGGGTCTGGATTTGAGTTTAAGGCAGTGATAGTTGTTAAAAGCTGGATGCATTATCTGAATTCAAGCAATGCATCAAACTATGAAAATTAGACTAAGTATTGAAAATGTGTTTCTTGAGTTGATGTCATTCTCAGGGTCAGTCCGGGGCATTTGTTTTCCCAGCTTATCTTTGGAAAAGATATTTGAAACTAAGCACACATGCGGGCCCGTGAGTTGTGCATGTGGATTGGATAGTGTCAATCCTTGAGTGAGTTAGATTATCTATTAATCTAGAAACTTATCTAATAAGAACTCTAGTTTGACTCAAACACCTACTTAACCTAAATAAATATAGATATAGATCTTGTATCAAATACAATTAGGCTCATAACCTAGTTCTCTTTCTCTAGAATAAAAAATGTGCCTTTGATAAATTTTCAGGAAGTTCATAATTGCTTTTGAAAAAGTCCGATTGTGCCTGTGAAAGTGGAAAACAAGCTTTCATAATAAGTAGCAATGATCATAAGACACATTTTACTATTTCCGTCACAAATAATCGTATCATTAAAAGTTTTTTTAGCTGAAAAAAGAAATTTCCGTCACCATAAAGAGTTATTAGCGGAGGACTATGCCATCGCTAATTTTCTTATACCCCATCGCAAGTAGTTCAAAAAAAATATTTACCTTTGAAAAGCTGTATAGCGGCTTCCTGAATAATCTCAGATTGGGGGCTTATTTGAAAATCTATTTTTCAGCTTCCTAAAAAACCAAAAGCAATGCATCTATGTTTTCGCAATTGATCATCCAGATTTGTTAAAGTGAGCTATCCAACTCCTTGCAATTGTAATTGTGCATGCGTCTCGTCTCTTGCGTACGGTGGGTGAAGACGTGTTGGCTGTGTAATTTTCTACGCTCGCTTCTTTTTCTTCTTAGTGGCGCCTTCTGAGCCTCTAGTCGAAAGAGTTAGAGGAATGGGCCGTGGAGTCAGCAGCAGCTGGGGACAGAGTTCATTGGGGTGCATCTGTTTGGAAATGGAGAAGCACCAAAAGCTGCTACAGTCATTGTTCAGGCTGTTCCCATTCAGAGTAACCCTGCAAACAACTACTTCCGTGCAGATGGCCAGAACACTCTTTCTAGCAAACACGTATAGAATCTCAAGCGCTATCATTTCTTGCAAAAGTAATTGTCATTAGAAAACGCACAAATCCTAATCTTATAGTGCGTTTAACCATACATGGACGCTTACGGTTCAATTGTGACTCGATTAATCTTAGGTCTCTGTCACGGGACAATTGCTGTCAGATCTAGTCCAATAATTTCCCCCTCGGCATTTGTTGTCATTTCAAATCGAACATATGACCTTAACTGTGATACTACTTGTAGGATCTCAGGCGCTACTGCTTCTCCTAGAAACGAATTGCAGTGGTTAACTGAGTTCTTGCATGCTCATGGCGCGTTTATGATTTTAGAGGCAGTACAGAATTATCATAACAGCAAAAACATGCTGCCTCATAAATTGTGCTGAGCGATAGGGTCGATGGTCATTCGGTTCGGCTGAATGACTAATACGTGTTATCTAACTTTTGCACATGCCACAATGTTATTTGAAACCACAAGCATTTTCCTATTATTGCATTTTGGTTATTGGTTAATTATTATTTTATTCTTCCAAAAATATAGGCTAAATTGGCGTGCTATAATTTATATATAACAATAATAATGGACAATCGATCATATTGTTATAAACTTTTGACTCGTGTCATCCACTCAAGACCCCTCAACTTTCGCACTCCTATTAAACTCAACTTCGACCAAGGACTCTTCTGCATATTGGTGTAAAGGTAAAGCTGTTGTTAACTGTGGTAGTCGATAGGGCAAAGTAAAGTGCTGTTTTGATATTCATATAAACAGTCGAAACTTTATTGTTCATCCAAGTGTAATATATGTTGGTCGCATTCAGCTTTTGGTACGTAAACGATTGCGTGAAGTTCCATTAATCTCGAGAAACTTGTTATATTTTTCCGGGAGTAAGGCAACAGCAATTCCATGGTGCTTGGAAGGCATATGATAGTTATTATAAGGAGAAATTGTACTTAACCTCCCTATGTTCTGACACAGTTGTAGAAAACCTCTCTGTAGGTTTAAAAATAAGCACATAATCCCCTCTATGGTTTCAATGGACTTGCAAAAGTTAACTTTTCCGTCAAATCTAACGGTTTGTTCTTTCATAAATTTTTTAGTGTTTAATATGATAAAAAAAAGACTTTAATTTCCAAAATTACCCATAAACTAATTTTTTGATCTCTATTGTAGCGGTACCCAAATAAATGGACACTTTTGTACTTCTTGTAATTTAAAAAAATATATATTTTATAGAGGTTGTATATTCATAATCCCAACTAGGTAGATTCACATATAAATAGTTTCTCTCTTTTTTTGTACTATAAATCTATCTTTTTCATGGCTTAAGAATTATAAAAACAACTAATTCTTTGAAATATATTGTGATTGAAGTAAAGAGTTAATTTTCGATAATTTGGGAAATTAAAGTATAATTTTTTCTATTAAACACTCTAAATTTCTTTTTGGAAGAATAAACAGTTAGATTTGATGGAAAAAGTTAACTTTTGCAAGTCCATTGAAATCACAGGGATTATGTACTGATTTTCAAACTACAGGGAGGTTCCCTGCAACTGGGTGAAACCACAAGGAGGTTAAGTGTAATTTCCCCTTATTATAATGAGCCAAACATGTCATTAGTATTTTTTATTTTAAGTGTTTTCCCTCTCTTTGTCTCATTTCTTGTAAACTGGTGAGTGCTGAGGGCACGAGTGTGGCTTGTTCCGATGTAGGAGGGAAGGTCCTGCAACGGTCTACAGATAAAATTGGTACTGCTTTGGGAATAGATACAGATGTAGATACACACACATGCACAAAATTTACCCAAAATATTAAGCTTAGTGTAAATTTTGACTTTTTGGGTGAAGTTGACTGCTCTAGAGATCGAAATCAATGCCAAATTTATTCTGCAGTTCTGTCCTGCAAAAGAGTTGTCTATCGAGGAGCCATGTGTAAATGTGGGTATTCTCTGTAAGATTGTAGGGGAATAGAACTAATGTAGTGAGACACAGTGGAGTGGGGGAGATGAAGAAAATTCGAAGGATGAAGATTTACTAGTTTTTTTTTTATAAACTATAATACATGTGCTTTGTACTAGTCATTGTTATTATTACTATTAACTCTAATACATGTGTTTTGTAAGACCATTTATTTAGTCTTGAAGCATAAATTTTTTTTACAGGATGAATTAATGAAATTTCTAAATACCATGCAACTCTCTCAAGTGATACGCCAAATCTAAACTAACACGTAAATGAGTTGTAGGTTATGAAATTTGACTTGTATGTTTAACATAGACTAAATAAACATAAAATTTAGCAATTCAATTGATAAGATCTCTGGGTCATCCTACCAAATGTCAATTGGTTTTGGGGTGAAAAATTTTTGCTCTTTATTATGGTTAGGAAAACATGCAACCGTTGTGTATTTAAGTTGTTCATGTGTTTGATTTAGATAATATCACACGTGAAAAATGTGTTGAGAATATTGTTTTGCATTAAAAAATTGAAGCCTAATAATTTTAATCAATAAGATCTTGGCACCACCAGTGGTCAATTGATTTTCGAATTGAAACCAACAACAATATCCTCTTTTCCTCTCATCTCTGTTAGGGTTGGGTAGGGGAATGACTAGTGAGACGATTGAGTCGAATAAAATGGTGGTGGAGGTCTTGTAAGTTGATCAATATCAATGACTTCTTATGGCATGTAT
Organism: Santalum album; assembly: GCA_034195605.1. Lineage (NCBI taxonomy): Eukaryota > Viridiplantae > Streptophyta > Magnoliopsida > Santalales > Santalaceae > Santalum > Santalum album. The sequence goes on from CM067267.1 coordinate 12,874,903, forward strand.
TCCCTCTCTCAAGCTTTCTCAATTACGCCTATTGAAGACAAAAAAAAAACAGAGAAAAGGGAAAAAAATATATATTACAATAAAATTGCAAAACGTTATCCCCGCACAGATTCGATGGAAGATGTCTGGTAAATTAAAATATGTCTTCTCACAAATTTGTACAATGTGAACATATTGTGATTTTTTTTGTAATTTTCTTTATATTCATAAATTTTTCCTTTATAAAAAAAGGAAAATACACAAATTCCCTTGAAATTTCAACGAAATCTCTAGTTCTAGTTGTTGCTTTTTATACCCTTCAATTACAAAATTGCGCTCAGAGTAACCCCTTAATATTAATTATTAATAATTCCGTATAGATTTTTATAATTTTTTATTTAATTTTTTCTCTTCGTCTACTTTTCTCCCTCCTCCATGTTTTTTGGCACGTGCAACGCATGTGCTCAACGACTTTTTTATTAAAATATAAAGGATTAAATATAAAATTATAAAAAAATAAGTATGTAATTAAAAAAATAAAAGTAAAAGGAATAGGAAGACAAGTTGAGGGGATGAGTGGTTAATAAAATAACTTTTATTTTTAAATTTTAAATTTTAAATTTTGAATTTTAAATTTTAAATTAATTTTAGTTGATGAAACCAAAAGGATTCTTTACCTTTATATAGATTCGGATTTTACTAAAACTTCAAGGGAAATATTTCCTTCAAAATGTATATATATAGGAGGAGGGCGTCGTGGGGGAGGGGATCGAAAGAGACTCATCGTTGAAGACAAAATCATGCATTTCTAATAATTATGGGGCAGGGGAGCCAAAAGAGTCACTATTGAGGACAAGATCTTGCATTTTCAATAATAATGAAGGAGCACAATATATTTTCTTGGTGGAATTATTGACATTCCCAAATAACACATGACTATGTCAAATTAAAAAACGTGTTAATTGTTTTTGATGTTGCGATTGTGTGGATTGCGAACGGCACCAAACACGAATCATTTTTTTTTAAAAACCCTCAGTTGCTTCTTTTTGTATGAAATTAGGCTCTTTCATCGTTTAGTTTGTTTTTTCCTTTTTTTTTTTCCATGATGAGTTAAACACCGAGCACGAATTAGTACAAGCCAAAATTATTTTATGTGTATATCAAATCGGATTGTTTTAGGGATGGATTGAAGATCAGGGGCTTACTTTGACACCCCTCTCCTATCTCATTTTAGTATTCCCATTAATCAATTAATATTTAACCAATACTCTAATTTTAAATGAAAAATAAAATTTAAAATTCAAACTAAAAGTAACAATCGGAGGAGTTGAGCGACTTATGAGAAGACTAACAAGGATTACGGACCAATAAGAGTTAAAATTATTATTTGGAGACATTGGACAGGTTAATGGGTCATGGACTTTTCGTGCAGGTATTGAATGAGAACACATGAGTAAAACAGTTGAGAATTACAAAAATTTAGTTCACAATTAACACAAGTTAATTGGTTTTTCATATTATAAATGTATATACATGGAATAAAATCTCATTTATTGACATAGCTTGTATAATTGTTGTTGCTACTACTGCTGCTACTAATAATAATATATTAGTAATAATATTGACATAGCAGGTTCATAAATTTTAATATATTTTGATGGTGTATATAGGACAACCATTAAAATATAAACTACTCAAGAATTTAACTTTTAGGTTCTCTATATTTAGGGTAAGAAATACACCCGGTAGATATGTTCAGGTCCTAAAGGTAGAGGAGCACAATTGAGAATTTACTTAGATTTTTTTTCTCCTTTTCCTATAGAAGAAAACCTAAAATACCATCAAATTATGTGAAAAATTATGAACCTACTTAGTTTTTTATGATCTTTTTATTTATATGGTTAAAATTTTAAAATAGCAAAGTTTAATGGGCTAACGGATCCGAAAATTACTAAAAAAATTTAGTTGTAGAGTTAACTTATTTTAATTGGTTTTAAAAGGTAATACCCATGAAGATATTAGAGATCTACACCGTTAAGTGAAATCTATTTTGGGAAAAAACTTAAAGAATTAAGCCTTAGATTAATTTTGGTGGAAGTGTCATTACCATCAATGGGTTAATTATTTACTATAAGACTCCAACGTCTTAATCGACTCATTATGAAAAATTTCATCGTAAGAATTATGAGGAAAAAAAAAAAAGAGAATGTATTAGTTAATCAAAATCATTTCGCTAAACATAAATCTCTCATTCATTCATGCTGTTTAAATATTAAAAATAATTATAATAATTTAAATCTAGTAATAATTTATAATTTAAATAAAATTAATATAATAATTAAATTATATAAAAATTATCATATATTTTTATATATTTTTCTCATATTCATCCGATTAAGACAATTATATTTAGTACAGACGCTAAACCAACAAAATAAAAACACATATTTTCATGAATTCGTACGAGTTGTGTCTCTAGAACCATCCTTGATAAACAAAACTAAAGGTAGGGACCACTAAACAGACAACGTCAGAGATTTATTGACGAAGACAGAGCCATGCATTTTTAATATATTATTATTTTGGTTTATTGTTGAGATTCCCGAATAACACGTGGCTCTATCGCGCAAACAACGTGTTAATTGATGCAATAATTGTCGATTAAAATTATTTTATGAGGAAGTAAAAAAAAAATATTTAATCAGTCCTACATTTATTTAATTATATTTTATGAATTATCAAATTAAGAAGAACATACAAATTCTAATCAGATGACCAGCAAGTATTACAAGTCAATATGACTAAATTAATGTGCCTCAAATAATTGTGTTAGGCATTCAAATCAAACAAACGCTCCATGATTAAATAAAAACTCAAGAAATTCTAAAATTTGCTTATTATGATAATCCATTGACCTAATTAATTGGCAATGTAAATATTAAAGATTTAGACCATTAAGCAAACTCTGTTTTAGGAAATAACCCAAAAACTAATAAGTCTTAAATTAATAGGTCAGAAAATCTCAATTCAATCCAATACTAATAGATCAAAAAATCTCAATTCAATTCAATAAGCTATTATAATAAAATATTATGAAAAGGATTCGCACCGCATGTACTAAGTCGATAATCAAAATTAATCATCAAATTTTATTTAACGTTTAATGGTGGGCATCAATAACCTATTAGAGATCTCTAATCAATTAGTTGCTCCTTTGGTATGCATCACGACACATATAATTTACATATACTTACTCTCAAACATAATGTAATTTCACTAGAAAGTTATAAGGGTATGATAAATCTTTTAATAAAATAATGTTATTTTTAACCTGAACACGTGTAAATTAATTACGCGCACTCCTTTTCTATTTTTTTTGGGGAGAAGCCCTCCCTATATATAACTGTCCCAAGCACAAGCAAAGTTCAAAACAAACAAATCATCTGTCTTCAACAAGCCCCATCCTTACTGGCCGCATCATCGGATCTCCCCAATCCCCTTCCGAAGCCCTAGTTTTCCCATTTTTCCGATCGATTTCGAATCCCAAATACTCAATACAGCAGCTTAGCCATGGCGGGGGGCGTCGGATCTGAGGACATTCTCGGGCATTCGAACGGGAAGGCTTCGATCTTGGCAGACGACTTCGATCCCGCGGCCCTGGTCGCCGAGCCGTTGCCTCCGGTGGTGGTCGAGAATAGCGGCGGAGTCGAAGGAGAAGAGAAGAGTGAGAGGAGAGAGATCGTGCTCGGGAGGAACGTCCACACTTCGTGCCTTGAGGTGACGGAGCCGGAAGCGAACGATGAGCTCACCGGCGATAAGGAGGCGTACATGGCGGGTGTATTGTCCAAGTACAGGAAATCCTTAATTGAAAGAACCAAGCACCATTTAGGTATAATGCAGTTGGTGTTTATGTTTTTCTGTGTCTAATGGCTATTATAATTCGGCTTTCATTTTGGAAATCATTTTGTGGGTCGTCATCCATTCATGGGGCAGTGGTGGCAACTGTGGATCCTATCAGTTTTAGAGAAGAAAGAATGGAGATTTGGTAGGATGGGAATGGTCCTATGTGGAGCTCCCATCTCAGCTTGCTTCCATTATTGGATCTAAAAGCAAGGCGAAGCCACACATGCTGCCCCATCTAGGTTTTTTAAAATTTTATAATAGAAGTTACTATTCACCCTTTATCTAACTATAATGACGATGTTTCGCTTCAGGGGGAACCAAAAAAAAAAAAACAAAAACACAATAATGGGAAAATTAAGGATAGGAGTATGATTCTACTTGTAACTCCAATTTCAGGCTTTATGACTTTACAAAGCTACAAAATCCAAACGACTCTTATCTTTATAAAGCTACGCAGTTAAAATATCATTTAATTTGTATTGTGAGTCCAAAACTTGTATGTGGGAAAACTATGCAATTATATGATAAAGGTGACAGAAGTTGGTGGAATTGTAGTTCTTCCACAATTACTTGAAAAGCTCGTAGTTTCTGACTAGTGGATACTGCATGAGTGCAAATTTGTATACTAATTCATGGGTATTTCTTTTTCTTCTCTTGAGAGAAGTGAAATCAACAATCATACGTGTACAGGACTTGCCTCTGATTATGAAGTCATAGACTTCTTGGCTTTCAAGCTAAGGTATCTCAAGCTCTTATTTTCTGATGATTGTGTGTTTGTTTCGCAGGTTATCCTTATAATCTGGACTTCGACTATGGTGCTCTTGGACAGTTGCAGCATTTCTCCATCAACAATCTTGGCGATCCATTCATCGAAAGTAACTACGGCGTCCACTCAAGGCAGTTTGAAGTTGGTGTTCTAGATTGGTTTGCCCGTTTATGGGAGTTGGAGAAAAATGAGTACTGGGGATACATCACCAACTTGTGGTACAGAGGGAAATCTTCATGGCATCCTAGTCGGGTTAGCCATAAAAAGCTTTGCTTTCCATTGTTGTTTAAATCATAAATTTTGTATTTTTTTCATTAAAAGGAATTGAAATTTCTATTTTGTAGGAGGGAAATATTTCCTGACGGCATTCTTTACGCTTCAAAAGAATCTCACTATTCTGTCTTCAAAGCAGCACGAATGTACAGAATGGAATGTGTGAAGATCAACACCTTGCTTTCTGGTGAGATTGATTGCTCTGATTTGAAAGCCAAATTGAACAAGGACAAGCCGGCCATCCTCAATGTTAACATAGGTATGCTTTTTATTCATGACTTGTAATAAAATTTTGTTAAAGAAGCCTCGTGGGGCCAAGGTTCATATTTCTTACGCTGGATGAAATTTTTTGCCCCGTTTTGAAGGAAAAAAAAAACAAACAAACAAACAAAAAAAGAACAAAACTAAAGAGGCTAGAGGCTTTATGATAGTAATAGACAAACCATACCGAACTATCAGTTCAAGTGTTGCACTGTTTGTAGTGTGAGCACCATAGTTGTCACGGCGCCAAGGCGGTCGGTGTCGACCGCTGACTGCTTGGACGCTTAGGCGGCAAGGCGCTCGCCTAGGCGTCCTCAAGGCGGTCCAAGGCGCTCACTAATAAAATTCATAATTTTACCCCCATATCATACCTGTATATGTGTACCAAAATACATTTAAACACCTTGGTGATGCATTTTCGGGTTGGGTTCCTTTTCTACATTTCATTTTATAAAATTGATCACTAGAATATATTAGGGTTTTGAAAAATAAAGTAACAGTACTGAGAGGAGATTGGATGGAGAGTGGCCGTCCAAAAATGGAGCTCACTCAGTCGAGATTGAACTCGCCGGAATTGAAGACGCCTCGACAGCTATGGGAGTTGCCGCTGTAGTTGAGTGGGTGGAGAGTGACTTCCAAAATGGAGTTCAAATGGAGCCGTTGCAGTTGCCGGAGTGCCCACCGTCAGTCGCTGGAGCCGCCGCCGCCGATCAAGTGCAGTCGTCGGAGTCGGGGACTCTTCTGCTGTTTGTCGTCGAAGAAGTAAAAGAAGATAGTCGTCTTTTGTAACAACGATGACTTCTTCATATATACATATATATTTACAATGCAAAACTTTTCTTTTTCAAAAAAAAAAAAACCCTAGGCGATGCCTAGGCGACCTGGCGCTACAAAGCGCCCTAGGCGACGCCTTTCCAGCCAAGGCGCACGCCTTGGCGGCCGGGGAGCAAGGCGCTACCCGCCATGCTCCCCTACCCCCGCCTGGACGCCTAGCCTAGGCAACGCCTTAACAACTATGGTGAGCACTGAGATCTCAGTGCTTATCGAGTCTTCAAGTCTTTCCCTCTCTCACTATCTCTACATATGAATTCATGCAACTGTACTGCTAGACCTTCGTGAATCAGTTCCGGAACTTGTTTGGATTGTAGGGACAACTGTCAAAGGAGCAGTGGATGACCTTGATCTTGTTGTGCAAACTCTTGAAGAAAGTGGATATACGCATGATCGATTTTACATCCACTGCGATGGAGCTTTATTTGGACTCATGATGCCTTTTGTTAAACGCGTAAGTGCTTGCTGTTTTGGGCCCTTGTAGTTAAGATGATGACTAGGATGCGTTAACATGTACTCATTTTCTTAACATTTTCATCTGGTGCCTTGCAGAAACTGTTAATTGGACGGGATATGCTATAATAATCAGTAGGGTTTTATAGGGAGAAATTTGTTGCAATTCATCTGCATTTTGATATAGAAGGCATGGTGATAGATCATAGAAAGGTGTACCGTAGTACAAAATAAGGAATGCTCATCCCTATGGGAATGGACGATGGAAGTGAACCTCTCAATGATTTAACTCTTTGAAATCCACTCCATTCCATTTCATTTCATTTCAATGTACCAACCATAGCCTTAATGTTGTGGATGCTTTCAAACGTTTCTCCTCATTATCTTTTGATTGTGAACAGGCACCGAAAGTTACTTTCAAGAAGCCCATTCGGAAGTGTAAGCGTATCAGGCCACAAGTTTGTGGGATGTCCTATGCCTTGCGGCGTTCAAATAACGAGGATAGAACACATAAATGCCCTATCAAGGAATGTCGAGTACCTAGCTTCGAGGGATGCCACAATCATGGGAAGCCGAAACGGCCATGCTCCAATCTTCCTCTGGTACACCCTCAACAGACAGGGATACAGGGGATTCCAAAAAGAAGTCCAGAAATGCCTTAAAAACGCCCACTATTTGAAGGGCCGCCTTCGGGATGCTGGGATTGGGGCAATGCTAAATGAGCTCAGCAGCACGGTTGTTTTTGAAAGGCCTTTAGATGAGGACTTTGTGCGCCGGTGGCAGCTCGCATGCTCGGGGAATATTGCGCATGTTGTGGTGATGCCCAATGTCACTGCTGCGATGTTGGACACTTTTCTGAAGGAATTAGAAGAAAAACGCTCGACTTGGTACAATGATGAAGTTCGACCTCCATGTCTTGCAGCAGATATAGGTTGTGAGAATTGTTGTTGTGCGCAGCACAAGTGACCGTGTCTGAGAGTTCTAGCAATTTGTAGTAATTCGCGGCATGGCTTTTACTTCGACTGAAATTTTGACTATTATTTATTATTATTCAAACGCTTTTCTATCTGTGGATGTGGGTGTATTTTGGAACTTTTTATATATCACTATTGCCAACAAGAGATTCTTTAGAAGAAATACAGGGTTCTTGATTGGGGCTCTGAAAAGAAATATTTACATATCAATCCTTGTTATGGCAGGCGAAGGATAAAGATCTTTTAATAAGGCCATAGTTGTCAAGGCGAGGTGCATGGCATGCGCCTTGGCTTTGGATGACTTAGATCGCCTTAAATCTCAGCATATTTTATCTCTCAAAGAAGAGATTGCTGTCAAAAGAATTGACCAGCTCATTGATCAAGCAAGATAAAATTCAGCAATTTCAGGCTTTTCTTAAAAAACACAAACCTAGCAACATCGATGCTGCGGTAGATAATGCCTCTATGTGATACATTATGCATTTTACCTTGCTCTTATAGTGTTATTAGGATGTATCATTGCTGACTTTGCTAGTTTGATGCTTTATTTTTATGATGATTGCTACTTTAATTTACTTGAATACTTTAATTTGATGATGGTTTACTACTTTGATCTTACTTTGATCTACTTGAATACTTTAATTTGATGATGGTTGCCACTTTGATGCTTTAATTTGATGAGTAATAATATTAGTTGCATTTAATTTGATGTATTATAAGGTAAGTTATGGTTGTATAATGTATTTCCGTTATATTTTCAAATATTTATCATATTTTTCATATTTAGAACATTTATAAGTACCGTATAGGGTGATACAATTATGAATTTCATCCAGGCTTTCCATGGCAACTGCTTGGCACCCCAACTCCATTGCACTATCATTTTTTACTACACTTGACACGAAACTGTGAAATGTAGTAGTAGGTTTTGTTGCATATTTCATTGATTCCCAGAAAAAAAAAAAAAAAAAAAAAAGAACCTAAGGGTTTGAAACCATCTGTTCTAAAAAGACAACTCTCCACCCTCGAATCTCAACTTTCCTTTTTCATTGCTTCTGTTGCTCCTGTACTTCAACTCTGTGATGCCCGGCCTCCTTCACTGTACCAGCATCAAAGCTGAAGCTGGCTGGGTCAAAAAAGCACGGCAACAAAATATGTTTAGGGCTAATGCTGTTGTTTCATTGCAAAGGGCTACTGTTTTCTTGTTCCATCAAAATCATGGAGTAAGACACCTGACATTTCCACAAAGTGGTAAGACATCTGACTTTTCTACAAAGTGGTGATGAAATGTCTAACTTGCACAAATCTTTCTATTTTCCAATTTGTACCGATCCATTCATTCGAAAAGCTATTTACTTAGTTGCTAACATTTCTAGAACACCTAGAGGGACAAATAGTCACTTTTGAACGAGCTTACATTGGTTCACCAGGAGTCCTGTTTTGCAAGTTCTCAGTCAAGATCTTCCTGACTGCGAAAATTGGATGGATTTAAAGGAGGCCCTTGGCTCTCTCCTTTACTTTTGCTCCCATTAATATTTTGAACAATTTGAACCTTTCAAACAACAGGAATGCATAAAAACACAAAGACATGTCAATTTTCATAAGATTTAGGGGCGTGCGATTCATATATTTTAATCCTTAAAAATTAGAAAATGAATGCCTTTAAAAACTGTATTGATATTTCAATGTTTAGATGAACAGGTTCTATATTATCAAATTCCATGAAAATTTACATACTTAAGTATTTTTATATGTTTCTATGGAGGGGAGCCTCTGCTTTTTCCAAATCTTTTCCCCCAAGGATTGGCAATCAATTATGAGGGCTTGAGAATATGCGTCCCTAAGTCTAGGTTTCATGTAAGTGGGTGATCCGGGGTTTTGAACTCGATCATTTTGATCTTTTAGAATCAACTTGATGGCTCTAACTCCTATGAAAATAGAGCTCCTGCTAGGATTTTCTGTTCTAGAAGTGTGCAAAACAATTCGAAGTTTAGCGTTATACTGAAGAAAGGCTAATAAGGGGCCTGCCGTTAAAAAATGGTCAAGCTTTTCTCTTTTCAACAGTTCCCGAAATAAATCAATTCAACGCAATATCAACACGAGTATACCTTGGAGCATCCATTATAGCTTCAGCTCAAAATAACTACTCTTTAACTTTGACTCTGAAAGTCTGCGGTTCTGGGCATTCCACAGATGTGATCTAGAGGAAAAGAAGCAATTCTTGTAATAAGAACAGATGCACAAAAGCGGAAAGGTAACAAGAGAAGAAGAAGAAGAAAGAAGAAGAAACGAAGGAGGAGAAGAAGAAGAAGAATCATGATACACAGCATACCTGATGATTGAACTTCTGATAAAACTAACTTGGTGCAGCCAAAGAACATGAATACCATTGAATAAGTAACAAAGTGCTTCACAAGTAGGGCATTTTCTTAAGCATAAGCAGAACAGTCTTGAGCTTCTGTATGAAAATGACTGGGCAACTAGAGGAAGATTAACCTGATTTATTGTCTGTTGAGTCAGAAATCAAAGATGTCAGAAAGATTAAAGAGCTATAAAAGTTTTAATGGTTTATAGTATATATATAAGGTGCTTGGCATGGCATAGTTCAGAAAGGAAAGCAACGAGCATTAAGTATAGATGTGTATGACCAGGGCAAGAAAATTGGAATTTTCAATTGTTACTGTATTACCTTTCATGAGGGAGAGAATTGGCAATACAGGCAACGATGCCCCTTTGTGTCCAGGAGGCCACGAGTTCAAATTATGGAAATAGCCTCTTTGCAACAAATCAAGGGAAAGGCTGCAAATGCCCCCCGGGCATGGTGTAGTGGCAAAGTCCCTGAAGGAATATTGAGACACCCCAGGTTCGAATCTCGCTGGAGGAAGATTTATGGCGTGATTTTCCACCTCTTTGAAAGAAGAGGTCCCAGCCGCGCGTCATAAAGGAGGGTCCAGTTACTAGTTGGGTAGAGTCATGGCGCGCTCTACCACCCCTCCGGGGGTCCTACCCGTGCGTCATAAAGGAAGGTACTGGGAGAGGGTAACCGCACGGGAAGCTCGCTTCAAGGATGTATAGACTGTATCCGCATTCGCAATTCGCATGGAGGTGTCCTTGGGGCAAGGCTCCACTTCCCTCAGTTTGTAGGTTCGGGTGGATCTGAAGGGTCCATTCGAGTTGAGTTCTAGGGAAAGGCTGCAAATGTTACAACTCGTGCAAAGTGAGTGGGAAGCCTAGTGTACTGGGGTCTAGCCTTTTTGAGGGTGAGCCTTGGTGTAGCCAGAAAAGTTGTTTCATCATGACAGGTCATGGGTTCAAGTTGTGGAAACAATCTCCCTGCAAAAAGGAAGGGAAGGCTGCAAGAACCTAAACAGAAAACTTGCAAAGTGGGGAGCGTTGTACACGGTATCATCTTTCATACATGTACATGTTTTAGCACGGGTGTGTAAGTGAGTGTGCATGAGATTGACCACGCCAACCATAGTTGGGTAGCCATTTCAAGAGAAAGAAAGGAAAAAAAAAAAAAAACGTGCATGAGGCTGGAAGAGATTCAACTGAATCTTATATGTAATGACTCACCAACAACTACACATACCTCTCTCTCTCTCTCTCTCTCTCTCATTAGTTGAGCATAAATAGTCAAAAGCAACTAGGTCTAGAAGGAAGTCATAAGCATTAATTTTATGCATAACGTTAGTACCAAGGTTGATGATATTGTTCCAAGTAATAATTTCAGGCAGAAATTATTTTGAAGATCCGAAACAAAAAATAGTGGTATTAGAAAAAGGCAACTACAAATACAAGGTAGGTTGCAGCACGCATATCATACCTCTCATTTTTATCAAGGGTTGTCATCAAAAAGAACCCTATAAAACCGTTTTCTTTCTTCAGGATCATGCAAGCTTCCTAGGTTGCTTTCATGATCTTCTGGGTCCGATTTTTCAGACCTTCTCTCCCCCCTTTTCCTTGACCTTATTAGAACCATGCCTCTCTTTTTCTTCTTTTCTACGTTTACTAAATAGTGCCTCCGATTGTATTCATAAAGCCCCTCCTGCATCAGTTCCCCAAATTTCTCCTTCACAACCACAAGAGGATCCTTATCTACCAACTCTGACCCATTATAACCTTCTCTAAGTAGAACTGTGTAAATCTGGTACTTGTTTGAAACATAGAATAGGCCTGGATGCTTGAGGAGAAAAACATTAAACTTTGCAGGCAATCCAAATTCTCTCCTAAAATGGGCTAACTTCATAATTGACGCTTTCTTCCATAAGGTCAATGACAGAAACTCATGCACCAAAGCCACCGTCCTCTTCTCCATCTCCTTTGATCCCTCCACCAGATCTCTAGGATCCGAGTAAGGCGAAATATAAGGGGTTGAATTAAATTCATGAAATCTCTCCCATGATTTCACCCAACTCAAAGGCAGTGAACATGAAAACTTCGGCTCTATTCCCAGTTTATTTGCCGAGGTTTCAATTGTAGAAACTGCTAAATCAGGACTCCAGGATGCAAGCACAATATCCATTGTGCTTCGTCTTCCACTGTTATTTACAATTCGAAACAAATTTGGGTACTTGGGTACAATTCTTATCAAATAATCATCCGGAAATCCAAAACTTCGCTTTAATTCATTGAGTTTCATAACATTGAGCCTCTGATTGAAGCTCATCATCAACAACTTTGCCAATCGTTCTGCCAGCACAGGCTCCTGTGTATCTTCCACCGACTCTTCCTCATCAACTAGAAACATCATTCGTTTTGTCAGTCGACAGTAATACTCATCGTTCTCGATATACACTTCAAAGCAACAGGGATACTTTTTCAGCCAATTGAGAGCCTTTCCCTGAAGATCAAGGGTCTTAAATTTTTTCTGTATAAAATTCACCGGTGTTACTTGTCCAGGGCACTTTAGAATTATGTTCTTGATCTGATTATTGACTATCCAACGACGGTTTCTAGAGAGGGCTGACTCAAGATCTGGATCTTTCTTCATCGACCACAGCGAAAAGCTTCGAAGTGAAAGAGACATTTGACAGTGAATCTTGGTATTCTGCTGATATAAGCTTTGGCAAATTGTGTTAAGGATCATCTCGTTCTTTCCAGCCTCTCTTACATTTTCTGTCAAAAACAATACTTGTTGAAACAAAAGGGCAATTACCCAGAAAATGAAATTTTTACATAACTTTGCTGCTTTCACTCAGAAACATAAATGACATGAAATAAAATAAAAACAAAATATTGATGAGAGAACATCAATTGGCTTATCTTTGCTGCTGTGAAATCGGCTCAAGAAAAATAAAGAGAGATTTGTCTCATTGTATATAAGTAAAAGAAAATGTTCCAATCGCTGTGGATCAAGTGAAGAACTAAGGCAGCCTCATATAAGTCTACTGAAAATTCTTTTTTTCTTTTTTTAGAAGGAAAATGATAGGGTTTAGGGTTCATCGGTATACCGTATTTCCAAGACCAGACCAAATTAATAGTTCAAAATTTATAGAATAAAATGAAGGAATCACCACCAGAGGGCTTCAGTGTCAAAAGTTGATGCGTGTATCACATTTCTGATGGTACTGGAACCAAATCGACCTCATTTTTCAATTTCATAGAAATAATAAATCCAATTTTCCCTGGGAAAAAATAGTAAACCTAAAAGCTCACTATAGGGCTTCAACAAAGAACCCAGAAAACTATTTCAGAGATTAAAGCAGTGGCGTCCACCATATAGTCGCCAGAAACTTGTAATCCAAATATAGGCAGAATGCAATGAACTGAATCAACTGTAGAATAAAAAGAGGTTCCGAATTTCAAGAAGTTCAAACACGCTAAATCTTCAAAAAGAATGAAGTTGAGGATAAATGAAACCCAAACCTCACAGGAGAGGATGATGAAGAACTGAATTAAGCTTTATAATTGCAGGAGATCAGCAATGTAGTGCATGAAATTGATCTCAACGAGACATTGCTGCGATGAACGATGGGTGATTCTTCTTCAGCGCATTCGTCCAACCAAAGAAATTCGATTTCTGGAACCAACTTTCACCAGTTGCAGGAAGAGGAGTTTAGAAGCGCTGGGCTAAACAAAAACGGTGCCGTTTAGGTAGGCTTATGGAAAGAGCAAATGACATGATGTATTGCTGATCAGCCGCTCCATTCCGGCAATGGGAGAGAATATGTACGGAGACCATTACGTGTGCGTCGTTCATACATGCTTTACGTGAAAAGAATAATATGATAAAATTTTTATAATTCTTATTGAAGGAAGTTTTCAACAAACAATAACACAAAATCATAAAAATTTTATAATATAGTCACTAAGTATGAATGATATACATGTAATATTATTTAATAGATATTCTATAAAAATACTACAAGCACAAAGGGAGTAGTATGCGAGTAATCGTTCTTTTCAAGGTTTATACGTGAAATAAGTAAGTAATAGTTATTACATCATTTAACATTAGTAATAACTATTTCTTGTCTATTCTGTCGGTGTAGTCATTTTCCTTATACTCCTATGAGAGGCTATTACTCCTTATATGTTATTAATTTTATCCCGTGAATCAAACAGATAATTAATCTTTGGACACAATTATAAGGTTTCAAGATCTAGTATTGACTCATATTTTGAGGCTTCTTAGCATAACCCAAGCCCAACCTTTAAATCAAGTGTGGAGCGCCAAGGCTCGCGAATCCTATACGAGCTTGACCATATGAACGAGTCAAGTTCAAGAAAATCCTGACTCGACTCGTTGAGCTTGCGACCCATCTTGATCCATAAAACTCACGGGCATCTTTTGTGAATTGACCCTGTTAGAAGCTTGAATTAGGCGGTAATATTGTAATTTTACCAAGTCTTGTGGATATTTTTCAAGCTTTCACTTTTCATATTCTAAGCTGCTCTAATCTCCCAAATTTTACATTTTATTTTTTATGTTGGATCCTTTTGTTGTGAAAGGATTTCATCTATGGTAACTGGATTGCATTCTAAATGCTATTTTTTTTTTTATCTGTACTCCAAGTAAAATTTAAATTTCGTATTTTATTGTTCTTTAATTTTCATTGGCTTAACAGGAAAAAAAAAGGAAAAAAGAAAACCTCCCCATTCTGTAATACTTTATGAAAATGGTTCTAACTATATGGTTATTGTAGTTATTGTTATCATTATTTATTTAAAATTATTAATTTTCCTATATTTTTATTTTGAAAACCAATTAATAACAAATATACATGTCAATTTTGAATAAACTGTAGAACTACTTTCGAGTATTAATCGCAACTAATCTGATTATAATAATACTATGCGCAGAAATATTGATTAATAATAAGTCGTTCGGTGAGGCGCGCGTCATCCGCTGCCCGGAGGAATCATTCGGCATATTATGTGTCGACTAAGGTCTTCTCCAAGCTGCGATGATCAATGGTTGGTTGACCGTCGATCCCATTAATACGGACAATAAGTGGCTGTAATGGGCCAGACATTAAGTTTCATAAGAATCATCAATGCACGCGACAGATCACGGGCGATCGTTGGAGCCACCCACATTAAAGGATTTATTTCAATCGCAGAATCTCATAATATATTTATCGAAATATGATATTCTTCCCTTTAGTGACAGTCGAATTAAAATTCAAGCTCACATACCCCTGGTTGCATGCCAGGCCTAAAGAACTCAGAGGAGTTGAAATTACATTTAAGCTCTTTAAATGCTTTCCATAACTCTCAATTTGGATTAGATGCAAATTGAGAATTTAAGACAAAAAAACTCACATCTCTGGAATTGAAAATTTTCGTTTATTTATTTAAATATTCAAAATTCAAAAGGGATATAAATCACTTTGAATTTGAAAATATCATGGATTTATAAATTTAGGACAGTTTTAACCATTCTTTTTCTCGACCTTCAGCACTATATTTGTGAGTTTATGGTAGGAGAGAAAATAAATGATTTAAAAGTAAAGTAACCAACTTTCCTTCCAAATCAAAATATACCCTCAAAATATTAAGCAACATGTACCTAAGCAAAAAAGAATTCGGGACTTTCTCTTCTTTTCTTTCCAACTTATAAATAAGAGGAAGGAAAATAAAACGCACTTTCACTCCTAAACTCACAGGCAAAATAGAAAAAAGTTACTTTCACTTCCTTTCTTTTCTTTTCTAAATGTTAAAATTCCTCATTTCTTTTCTCCCCAAACTCATAAATATCGTGCTGGTTTTTCTTCCCTACTTTTTATTTTTTGGGGGCAGCTAAATAATTAGGATTGCCCAATTCAAAGTCAAAAGTCCAAATCCATACAAGGGTTCAACTTTCTGAATTACTTCCTTGGAAATTATAATCTTGATAAGATAAAGATTCCTTTAAAAATGAGAAGAGGTAGCCTAGCCAATAAAAAAAAAAAAAAAAAAAGAAAAGAAGAAACCACCATGAAAAGTAACACATTGGCAAATTTTAAAAATGAATGGAAGAAGTAACCAACCACCATGAAAAGTAACGCATCACCAAATTTTGAAAATGAATAACAATTCAAGCGTGCAATTAAATATTGTGCTTAATAGTAGCATGATTCAAACTATACAATAAAGGAATAATGGAGGCCTAAATTCAACTTTGGTGGGTAATTACGTAGTGGCATTACAAAAATTGGTAAAAGCAAAAAAAAAGAGAAAGAGAAAATCTCATCAAAAAAAAAAAGAGAGAAAAAAAAATGAAAAAAGGCCATTTTCGCGTTGACTCATGAAGAGGTCTCCAATCAAGGCCGACGAGTTCCACGCCGAGCGCCACCGCCTCACTCCCCAAACAATGCTAGGTGGAAAATATGATTAGCGGCGCACCCCCAGCCACCCAACCAGCTTCCGCGCACTATCTTTTTTATGTGCAGGTATTCTACGCGCAAACATTCCCTTACTAATTGGCTGCACGATACTGAGTGTAGTAGGGGTAGATAGACTCAAGAGGCAGTCGTTAATATTTTTTGGGGATTAAGTTGGAATTCATTAGAGTTGTTAAGCTATAGTGTTAGACTTTGTAGACGTAATAATTTTTGAGATAAGAGCATACGGTTTATCTCGGGCCAGAATAATTGGCAGCGAGATGCATTGCTCTTGTTGGCTTTACTTTTGCGTTACAAATCCTATGTCAAATATAAAGTTTGTACTAGAGCGACTAATATACTCGAATTGATGTAAGAACCAAAAGAAGTAAGCTTTTGGGTCAACAAAAATGAAACATAGTGCAATATATATATATATATATATATATTGCACTATATATATATATTAGGGCTTATTTGGGCTGTTACGCCAACTCGGTCCCTAGACATAGTGCAATATATATATATATATTTTTTACAACAATGAAATTACATATTTCAAAAAATAGTGATATAAACTCCATCTTCTTTTTAACCAAATCCTTCTAGAGCCCAAACCTCCATTTTGCCACACCCCCTGTCCCCCTTGCTTAGCCCTTCCTCTAAGGGGTTGTTGTGTAACAAGTGCGTCTACTACACCCTTGAATCCACAAGTGCCGGTAGAGGACCAAGAAACCACCTGATTTCGTATATCTGTAACAATTATAGTGGTATTGTTGAAACTTGTCTGAACATAAATAATCTCCTTTGGTATTCTATGCACATTCTTACATTTGGATATTCTACTTCCAAGTAATATTCATTTTGTTATGCCAGATGGCATTTGCAATTTAGGTCGATGACACTAAATTTTATATCAGTACTTTAAGAACTGCACTATTTACTTGAATAAAATTCTCATGTGCTATTTGTATATTGCATATGCTAGTTCGCGAATTCTTCGAATTTGAATTCAATTTGCCCCTGAAACACAAATTGAGAATTTAGTGGGGAGATTATAAAATCTCTCCCCTAATAAATTAATCTATGGATCACTACTAAAAAGAAAAAAGAAAAAGGAAAAAAAAAAAGAAATCTCCCGCCACTTGCTCCTCCAGTGATAAAGGCATGCATATATGAACTGGAGAACAGCTATAGGTCCACAATACCTAATAATTCCCAATGCCATTGCACACTTTGACATGTATCTATGTAAAACAAAATGTCATTCTTTCCCCCACAGTAAGCAACTAGGTGGCCTCCTTTTGCTTTTCCACTTTTTAGGACGACTGGGTGGTTTGATCCACTTGGAGTCACCAACTCCTACTTCTATTATAATATGCATTGACTTCTCTCCTATCCAATCCTTGGAAGAACACCCCACTAAGAATGATCGTGCCATGTAATTAAGGTGATTTGACCTCTAATAATTCATCCTATTGTAAGAAGTTTCATGTAAACACACTACGACTCGTATGCTATTATGAGATGACAGCATCCATCAATCTCTCATGGTTGTGCGTAATGAATATGTGTCATAAAATTCTCCTTTTTGACTAATTATTTCTAGAAAGAGTTTGATATTTTTTCTATTTTGTTAAAGAGTAGTAAGCTTAAAATTACGACTTACTCAAAAAATTATTATTTAAAACAGCCTTTGGAAAGTTTAAAGATAAACTCAAAATAGTTCCTAAACTGCCCTATTATTGTTGGACAAGAGAGTGGAGTGGATGTGACTAAAGGTGGGAGGAAATTCCAGCCACTATCCACAAAATGGTGATCATGCTCCATTCACAAGTTTCACTCACTCTTCTGCACTTATAAATACACTCTCTTCTTCTACCATTCAACCAAACCAAAGGCACCCTTCCATTCAGCAAAAGCTAGGGAGGAAAAAATGACTCTTTATAAGGTGTTTAGTATGTTCTTCCTAATGGAGATGGTATGCAGATGTGGGGCGGTCGATGGATTGAGTATGAACTATTATTTTATGAGTTGTCCCCTTGCTGAAATGATAGTAAAGAATACTGTCAACAGAGCTTTGCAATCTGATCCAACTCTAGCTGCTGGCCTCATCAGAATGTATTTTCATGACTGCTTCATACAAGTCTCTCTCTCTTCTCTCTCTCACTCCTTTTTTATGTTATTGGTATTAATTGATGATTATCATTATTGATTATTTTGTCCTCCTATATAGACTATGTCTCAATATGATGCACCGAAAATGTACACAAAGAAATATATAGCACGGTCAGAAAGTGTGGGTCCACTGTACTAGTGAATGGAGTCACACTCCTATAAACTGTTTTTTCATATTTTATAATGTACTATATATTAAAAATCTAATTTCTTTTTTATTATGTTGATCACTGCAATTAAGCAGGGATGTGATGCTTCGATTTTGATTGACTCGACGAAAGATAACACAGCGGAAAAGGACTCACCTGCGAATTTGAGCTTAAGGGGCTATGAAATCATCGACAAAGCAAAGCAAGAGCTGGAAAAACAATGTCC
The DNA here is from genome assembly GCA_034195605.1 of Santalum album. NCBI lineage: Eukaryota > Viridiplantae > Streptophyta > Magnoliopsida > Santalales > Santalaceae > Santalum > Santalum album. The sequence continues at coordinate 12,893,703 of CM067267.1, forward strand.
AGGCGTAGTTTCGTGCGCTGATATTATCGCTATGGCCGCTAGGGATGCCGTCTTCTTTGTAAGAAGAAGATCTAACTCTAACTTGTGCTTTTTTTTTTTCCTTCTTCTTCTTTTTTTTTTTTTTTTTTTTTTTTTTCTTGTCTCACGCGTTACCTATGGACTTTTTCACAGGTGATGCCCCGTTTTCTCATAGTATTAAAATAATATTTTTTTGATATTAGGCAAGGGGACCGGTATATGACATACCCAAAGGAAGAAAGGATGGAAGGATTTCTAAAATCGAGGAGACAATTAATTTGCCTGCACCAGTCTTCAATAGCACACAGCTCATCGAGGCATTTAAGCAGCATGGTCTTCAGCGCTCAAGAGATGGTAGCTTTATCTGGTAAATAAATTATTTCACTGCCATCCTTAAATAATTTTAATACGAATGAAATAGAATGAGAATAAAAATATAATATAAACTATTAAAGGAAGAGACGAGGAATAATAATTTTTAATGGTCACATAAATATGACTAATAGTAGCAGTTATTCCCTATCTACTCCTCATGAGCATTAATTGGAGTATCTACGGGGATGGAGCCAACGAAATAGATCCGTGACCTATCAATTCACTCGACCTACTTATTATATAAAGCGACTCATAATATAATCTTAACCCACCATCGACCCGCCTGTCTTGACCTATGGCTCTCATTTGGCTGGCCCATAATCAATTTGTCTTTTTATTTTTAGTTAAGATTTTTATATAAATTTTTAAATTAAAAACTAGAGTTTCTACTAAATGTATTAATTGGTTTGCCAAAATTACTAAAGGAAACAAAAAAAAATGTCTTGCCCAACCCATAGAATAATCATGACTCGCCAACCCACTCACATTGACTTGACTCGTTGCTAGCCCCTCCTCGTAATTGGTTCGATCAATTCAATTGTTACTTCTAGATGAAGACTTACATGTATATATATATATATATTTCTGTTTCTTTCCCCACTCAATTTCAACTTAAATTTTGACTTTCCTACCCCTACTCGTATCTATTTCGCGCCACTCTCAGTACTATTCTTGAGAGTCGTGGAACGCACTCAAAAACAATAGGCAGTGATGATGGATTCAGAACTTTCCACGTCGAAAATCCACACTCTGTGTACAAATTCATCCTCCTAATACTACATTTTTGGGTGCATCGTCGTGACTATAGGCGCCCACACTCTAGGAGTCGCAAGCTGCGCCTCCTTCAAAGCCCGGCTGTCCAACTTCGACTCGGACCCACGTCGTTGACCCGTCTCTCGACTCGAATTTTGCCAAGACCCTCTCAGACACGTGCGCTGGCGGCGACGCGGCGCAGCAGCAGTTCGACGCGACCCGGAACGTGTTCGACAACGCGTACTTCGGGGCGCTGCAGGCCCACACCGGGGTGCTCTTCTCCGACCAGACGCTGTTCGAGAGCCCCCAAACCCGAGGCATCGTCAACGGATACGCGTTCAATCAGGCGATGTTCTTCTTCGATTTTCAACGAGCCATGGTGAAGATGAGCATGCTAGATGTGAAAGAAGGGAACAAAGGAGAAGTTCGGAAGGATTGCCATAGGATCAATTGAGTTAAGGTAGAAAGAAGATGCACTAAAAAGTTTATCGAACAGATACAACGGATGTGAACTTCTATCGTACTTAATGAATGAACTCATATTTTCTGTGCATGTTCTAAAAATTTTTACGTGCGTCTTTTCTGCACCTAAAACAGTGCGATATTGTAAATCGATCGTGTCTCTTTCTTTTTTGTTTTGTTGAGCTTTTGAAGTTCATGTATGTGTGTGGAAGTGGATTGTAATTATGGAAAACCTTTTATGTACTTACATGAGTTCTTATGCCTTTGCTCTTTTTCTTTTTTTTTTTTTTTTTTTTAGTTACAAAGGAATACGAGAAATTAATTCATAATTCAATATAGTTAAAACTCAAATTCCTAACCTTTACTATAGAGAGACAGCTCGTTACTAATTGAGCTAATCCTTATCAATCGTTATACCTCATTTTTAAGTGATATAAGTGCGTAAATAGATGGCAAAGTTCTCGATATTGAACGGTGGTGATATAAATATGATTGCAACTTTTGAAATGGTGTGATCTAAAGCTTTAGATTGTAAACATATGTAATATAACTGTTTCGATCAATCGAAGTTTCAATCTTATGGAGGTTAGTGTAATTTAAGAATTCATAAATGTAAGCCTTCAAGTCGGGAGAGACTGCCACATAGTTGCTAAAAATAAGAAAAGTAACTTCACGCTTTTACCTTTATCTTTTTTTTTTTACTCCTTTTTTTCTTTTAACTTTACTTTACGGATCGATGTAAGCCAAAAAAATTTACATAAGTTTTAGATGCCAATAGAAAAGCTTCACATCCTCGGTATAAAGTGATTTCAGACATTAATTGCATCCCAAAATTTGTATAATTTGGTAGTTCATCCATACATATGTCCTGGAACTATATTGTTTTGATTAAAAAAAATTATAAATAATAAATTATTTCAATCCAATTCTTTCATTTAAAAGAATAAATCTAATTTTCAAATGATGTTTTTTTTTTTTAATCCTTGATGAGAGATCATAAATTTAAATTGTGGAAGCAAGCCATCACCCCCTAGGGATAAATCTGGCGATTTCTAGGGTTAAGGGAACTAACGGCTGACTTGACGGATTTAGATCTTCTCCATTTCATTTCTCAACTTCTTTTCTCAAGTCAATTTTAAGGAACTTCAAATAATTTTTTAATCGTATGGATCGAAAATGCATCAAGAGTCATATAGGTGAATCAATTTTCTTGAGATTTGGAAATGTCTCTTATTTATCCTAATCGTTCAAAATTAGAATCGCGAGTATAGGGAAGTTCCCTCTTTCTTACCCCTATAAAATCTCAATTACTTTTGACTATTTCCATTGAACGCCCATCGTTCTCTCTCTAAACTCACGCGAATCCACCCAGTTCCAAGCACTTAGAAATCTTCCTCTCTCTCTCTCCTAATCCCAGACTTATTACCACCCTCAACCCAACCCAACCATTCCCTTATTGACCCACCCCCACATTTCGATTCAATTCCTCAGCTCTCATTTCGTGTGTTCGGATCGGTTGATATCGAACCACGGCTTGAACGCACCATGGCACGAGCCGGGGTCCTGATATGGGCTTTAGCCATCTTCGTGGCCTCGGCGAGCCCAGCCAGTGCCATTGGAGTCAACTGGGGCACGATGGCATCGCACACGCTGCACCCACGAGTCATCGTCCAAATGTGCAAGGACAATGGGTTTGAAAAGGTGAAGCTCTTCGACTCCGACCCGTGGACCGTCGGTTTCTTTGCCGGGACTGGCCTCGAGCTCATGCTAGCCATCCCTAATAGCATGCTCAAAGACATGAGCAAAGACTATGATAATGCCAAGGAATGGGTTAAAGCGAATGTCACCGTACACCAGGGAAAAGTCAATATCAAGTACGCACTTTGCTTTTATTTATGGGTTAGAGGATTTGGAATTGCAACCTTTTTCGTACCCTTAGATTATATATAAAAAAAAAATGAGTTATATACTCCAAATTATTTCTAATTGAGAAACAGGATAGAATAATTTTTCAAATCTAACACCACTTTGTTATTGGGGAAAAATCAATATATGTCTAATGTATAAAATGAGATGAGAAATGAAGCACTCTGTCGAACTCCTCCTTGGTGTTGAGGGATGAAACGAGACCCAAAACAAAAAACAAAAACAAAAAGATAAATACATCAGGAATTCTCTGAATTTGAAGGCCCATGAAATTGCAGAATGGGAATAGTTCTGACCATTCATTATAAAAAAAATGCTAGAGAGATAAATTAGAAATAAAAAAATGAATGTCTAAGATTGTCCAAATTCACACAAAGGGATCAGGATCACCCGAATATAAAAAGTCATGAATTTGTGGAATTGAATAATCGAAACCATTTATTACGGAAAAAGGTAGAGAAAGAAATGATATGTATAAAAAAAAAAAATGATTAAGATTATTCAAATTTATAAATTCATAATTTTTTAGTTGGTTCACACAATGGGTTTCTTTACGTATAGTATTTGTCACAACTCTGTTTGATTGAATTTGATTGATGTGTTTAAATTAATCTTGAACATGATTTTTTAGGTACGTAGCCGTAGGGAATGAGCCATTCTTAACGAGTTACAACGGATCGTACCAACATACTACCTTTCCGGCGATGCAAAATATCCAAAAGGCCCTCAACGCCGCCGGCCACGGCACGGTGAGGGTCACCTGTCCCCTCAACGCCGACGTCTACGAGTCCGCCTCCAACAAGCCCTCCGACGGCGCGTTCCGCGCCGACATCAAGGAACCGATGCAAGACATCGTCGACTTCCTCAAAGCCAACGACGCCCCCTTCGTCGTCAACATATACCCTTTCCTCAGCCTCTACGCCAACCCCGACTTTCCTGCGGAATTCGCCTTCTTCGAGGGCAGATCCAAGCCTGTCACCGACAAGGGCGGCGTCTCCTACACCAACGTGTTCGACGCCAATTACGACACCCTCGTGTGGGCGCTGGAGAAAGCTGACGCCCCCGACCTTAAGATCCTCGTCGGGGAAATAGGTATTTCTCCATCAAATCTCACTATCTCAAATATCCCAGACTGTAGTTGGTTCCATAAACTTCTTCTTCTGAATTTCTATTAGACTTTATGAGCTATGCTTTAGGGTTTAAGTGCTTGTTTAAAATATTACATCTTATATATTGAGTGTAGAATACGTATGTTATCGTCTTCATCCAGTATATATATATATGTAAGGTTTCTAAATTAATAAATTTTAACGCGTAAAATTTATTTAAGCCTATTCATATTTATGTAGCATATGTTAGAACATATATATTAAGATATAAAGTATATTTAATAGTATGCGTCCGAGTTTAGACCGTAGAGATCTAACCAATTTCCGTACACTTTGAGTGCATGAAGAGCCTTGAAAGAGCCATAATAACTCAGATTTGACTGATTTTTCACCATTTATATGATGATCCTAAACATCTATCAAATGGTATGAGTATGGTTAAGACTTTTTACTTTTTCATTTTCTTTCGATTTATCCGATTGAAAATTATAAATATGGGATTCATACCACGTCTCGTTATAAGTCCTTAGAGCGGTGGGGGGGGGGGGGGGGGGGGGGGGGGGGGTGGGGGTGGGGGGGGTGGTCTTGACGTAGGGTAATATGAAAAATCCTTTGTGAAAAAGTGAAACACTCCCCTGAAATCTCTGTATCATTTTTGCTACAACAGGGTGGCCGACCGACGGCAACATAAACGCGAACGTAACAGCCGCAAAGCGCTTCTACGATGGGTTCTTCAAAAAGCAAGGAAGCCCCAAGAAAGGGACGCCCCTCCGCCCAGGAGAGGCCGCGGAGGTGTACCTCTTCGGGCTCACCGACGAGGACCAGAAGAGCGTGGCCCCGGGGAACTTCGAGCGGCACTGGGGGATATTTCGGTACGACGGGAAGCCCAAGTTCCAGATGGACATCACGGGAAAAGGACAGAACGTGGACCTGGTGGCGGCGAAGGGAGTTCAGTACCAGCCGTCGCAGTGGTGCGTGTTGGACAAGGACATGGTCAACAAGCAGAATTTTAGCAGCCTCCAGCCGCTCATCAGCTACGCGTGTTCCGAATCGGACTGCACCGCCCTCGGCCTCGGCTCGTCGTGCAACAGCTTGGACAAGTATGCCAATGTCTCGTACGGATTCAACATGTATTACCAGACGCAGGATCAAGCGGTCCCTGCGTGCGATTTCGAGGGCAAGGCGCAAGTGGTGAAGACGAATCCGTCGACGCGTGACTGTATCTTCCCGGTGCAGATCGTGCAGAACGCCGGAGAGAGGCTCCGGTTGGGGGCTGCGGCGGTGGGGCTTATGGTTTTGCTCTTGTTGACTGTCTAGTAGGATTTTGTTTTGTTCTATTGAGCGGTAAAAAAAAAAAAAAAGAAGCCAATGAATGAATAAACTCATAGGAGGTTAAATAGAAAGAAAACGATGGCTAACCGATTACCAGTCATGCATATAACGGAGGATAAATCTGTCTTTTCCTCTTTATAACGGAGGATAAATCTGACATTATGCGTTCATCGTATAAATTATTGATCTGTTTAATGGAGGCAGATGGGAAATAAGGGTTCATTTATGTTAGGCTTCCGGTAGGCTACTTTAGTTTATATACTCTTACAACATATATCGTTGTGTTTTTAGAGTGTTGCAAAAACTAGTTTAATGCATCACTGATAGGATGTGTTACTTGATTTTGATAACTTTTGTTCGTTTTCTATCGACCCATACAGGGGTAAGATGGGAAGAGAAACAAGAGAGGAAGAGGAGGGAATAAATCGAGCCGTAAATTATAAAAGCCAACTGAAAATTATCAATAATCGATGATAAGGAGTACATTCATTACAAGAAAAGTATATGGAGCACAATTTTAAAGTTTTGAGGCTGAAATGTTGCAATTGAAACTATCAGAGGGATACTAGGATTTTGAAACAACCTATTTTTTGTTTCGACATCACCTATTAAATCTTAAGACGTGACATAAAGACCCTAAATGTAGTGAGCATACCAAAGTGAGAGTTGATAATTTGTACGTATAGTATCTCATGTTTACGCTATATACTTGTTAGTTCAACGCTATCACTGCTTCAAATTTAGAGATACGTTATGAATTATCAGGAAAGAATATAGGACTGAATTTCAACAATGTTACAGATTCTTGAAGATTTGGAGGGAAATTGATAAGGAAATTTTTAACAAAACCTGAGGGAGATTATTGGAAAATTTCAATGTCCCACAGTGAGAGAAATTATTAAATAGTTGTGATGGTTCAATCATTGTTTGAAGTGGTGCCATTGAAGGGTGTAATGATTAAATTAAGGTTCCTCGAATCTTTAAGAGTCATGTGAATATGCATGTCTTTTAAATGAAGAGTTGTGATTAGTGGAATGGTCAGGACCCTATTAATGGTTTTCAAAACCCTATCATGCCCTCTCCTATTCACCAACTAGACCGGAACTAAGATTATAATTATATATTTAAAATTAGATGGATGAGAGATGCACTTCATATAAGTTATATTAAGCGAAACTTAAAGTTACATAACTTTAGATTTTTTTTTTAAAAGATTCAATTGTACTGATAAAAATAACAAGAAAAATTAAGGCTAGACATAAATTTTCATAATTTTTGGTATTGTGGAAACTTTACATTGTGTATTGGGGAATTTTGTTAGTTTTCAAAGACTTGCGTTTGATGATTTTCTATGATATAAATTAGAGATCCTATATCACCAAGTTTAATGCAACTTAATAAGCAGTTTTATTTTTTCAATGTTTTTACACAAACACGGTTGAATCTTTAAAAATAATCTAAGATTATATAGTTTTGGGGGTACACCTCATTAAACTTATATACGGTGCACCTTTTATATACATTATTCTTATTAGTTTGCAATTCTAAATATTTTTGGGGAAATTAAACTAGTCACGTTTTCTCTACCAAATAAAGGAAAAAAAGACTAGTTCGAATTAAAATTATAATAAAATCTCAATCTCTTTCCTTCTCCTCTGCCTCTTCTTTCCTTTCTCCTCATATTCTTATTAGTCAATTGGGATGGAAAAGAAAATGTAAATATTAATGAAAAATCCTCAATGATTAATGTCAAGGGGTACATTGAGTTTAGTTTAAACTTCAGGGGTAAAATGTAATAACAGTAGCAATACGGAGAAGGATTGGCATTCCATTGAAACCTCAGAACTGGAGCTGTATGAAGAGGCGAGGGCTTGCATGAGCTGACACATCAGCAAACGTACATCTACAAAAAAAAAAAAAAAAAAAGGCATAGAAAAAAAATTGACACATTTTTAATGTTTATTTCTTTTTACTACTTAAATGCCATCACTAATAAATAGTTCATTAGGAACATATGATATCAAATTTAATTTAATTATACATCATTAAATTTATTTTTCTATTCTCTTTATTTTAAGATGCTTCTTGAATATTTTTATTCTAAAATTTGAAATATTTATATATTGACATGTGTTAGGCTTCTAATTTTATAAATAATTTTACTTATAAATATGATAATAAATATTAATAATTTTTCATTAAAATGAATTCATGAATTTTATTTTTAACTTTTACATGTGATATGATACGTTTAAATATAAATTGAGATTACTTTTTCTCTAGTGCTTAAACATTTCATAATATTTATTTATCCGCGCAAAAATTTATTATAAATGATTAAATAATCCTTGCGTCCCGCACGAGCTTGAATCGAGTTTTACTATATTTTTCTATCGTTTTTTTTGAAACCTTCTGTTTCATTCGAAATCGAACCCTAGTCTCAAACATCGAACACCGAGCTACCGCCACGGCCACCACGATCGCCACCACCACCGCCGCTCTGTGATTCTTTCCGAACAGCGAGGGAAATCCGACTCATTACTGTTGGCTCTTGCTTGTTCTTGCTGGAGGATCGCGAATTTCCTGGTTTATCCTTGCACTTTCAGGTATATTTGGATTTCCGAATCTTCAAACACTTACTGTATTTGCTGTTTAACAAATCAATAACAACAGCACAGTGTTCTAGTTTCCCGGAACTTATTATATAGAATTGGTTAATGGCATAGATACTAAATGCACCATTATGCCTGATCCTATATACTTTAGAGTATCTAATTTGGCCAATAAGGGCCTGCCAATTAATTCCCTGTCTTAAGCGCAAATTAAATTTCTAATGTCAATCATTGATCCTAGTATCAAAGAAACTGTTCGATAAATATACCAAGTATTTAAACTTGCTTTTTAAGTGATTAGTATATTAAGTTTTTTTAAGTGGCTACTATATATATCAAGAATTTTTGAGCATTTCAAAACTTGTTTACTCTAATGTTGATTTTTCGATTTTTGATTTTTGATTTTTTTGAAATTTCATTTACTTGTTGAAAATTCTGTTAGTTGAAGTTTGTGGTTGTATTATGTTTGAAATTTCATTACTGATACTGTAGTGTTTAAATTACCATTTTCCTATGTCTTCTAATCTCTTGGCAAGAAGTGCTAGTTCTCTCTGTTGCTTGGGGGTTTGACAGTGTCATTCCTACATTCTGCTTTACTTTCTAATGTGCTGATGGCTCCTGATGTTGGCTGAACTTCCTACTGGTTTAGCTTCTTATGTAATCTCTTCTTTCAAAAAGAAAAAAACTGACTCTAAATAATATAGCTTTCAACTGTATGAAAACATTTATCACCCTAAAAGAAAGAAAAATGGTAGAAAAATTTGGGATGGTTGGTAAAGCCTACTCAGCCAACCCAATCCGCTTGCCTTATTGGTGGGCAAGAATTCCACCCACCCACCCTAATTTTTTTTTTTCTATCCAGGTGGGTGGAAGGGTTCCTGTCGCCTCTTCTTTCCTTTTCCTATTGTTGTAATTTTGTATCCTGGCTAACATTTTTTAGTTTAAATCTAGAGAAACAGAGGGCAAATAAGTAACTTTTGTAAATTCTGTTAACAGGGTTGGGCTTTGCAACTTTTTGAAAGCATGAGGAGGCTATATGCTTATTTCTAAAGTATAAGGGAATTATGTGCTACTCAGTCAAACCACAGTAATTTAGGTGCAATTTTTCCTTCTAATAATACATTGCCTGAGACAGTGAACTGACCTAATCGCAGAGGCAAAGAACAGACACAGTGCGTGCAGTCAGTAGCTCACCGACTGCTCAGAGAGTAAAACGCTGCTGAAAAACATCATGGGGAAAAAGGTCGATAAATGTATCAGAACCCTAATAGATAACGGCGTGAAAACCAATCACCGTTCTCTGCTTGTCATGATCGGTGACAAGTCTCGCGAACAGGTGCAGGCTTTAACCTCTCGCTATCTTCGAGTTCTTAGTTCTTAATTCTTAGTTGTGCTGGTTTCAATAAATTCAGGGTTAATTATTTTATCGTATTTATATTTTTCCATACACATTCCTTTACTGATGTTTTAGAAGTGCAATAATTTCAAGTTAGTAGTTCTTAATTGCGCTTGATTCAATAAATTCAGGGTTTGCTATTTTTATCATATTTATGTTTTTCCTTGCACTTATTTGTTTACTGATGCTTATTAGCGGCGGAAAGAAAAGAAAGTGGAATAATTTCTATCTCTTTGTTCATAGTTATGCTGGATTTTATAAATTTAGGGTTAGCTGTTTTTATCGTAGTCATATTTTTCTATGTACTTATTTGGTAAATGATGATTATTAGCAGTGCAAAGAAAAGAAGTGGAATTTTGTCAAGTTCTTAGTTCTTAATTGCGCTGGATTTAACAAATTGAATAAAATTATTTTTATCATATTTGTATTTTTGGATGCACTTTTTTTTGGGGAAGAGTCAGCTAATATCTATGATAGTTTTTGTTTTGCAGATCCAAAAATTGTATGACCTGAGTCTAAAGGCTGCAGATGATGGCAAGTGTGAGCAAAAGATTTTGTGGTGCTACAAGGATAACCTTGAACTAAGGAGGTCCCTGTTTTCAATTTTTTCCTTTTTCACTCTCTCCATTTGTATCATGTTGATTTTGTCCAAATTATTTTGATAAGACAGGTAAATTAGTGGCTGACCTTAGTTTTTCCACAGGAGAATATCACTTTGCACTTTGCAACTAATTTTTGTTAATAGCTATTAAAATTTTTGGGTTTAGAAAATCAGTTACTTCTAATGCATTTGCAGATATTCGTCAATTGTACTTCTGTTCTCTTCGGGAAGAAAACTAACTTAGCTTTTTTAATTGGGGATGTGAATGATAGTGGTATTGGGGAAGGCCAAGAGGGGGAAAAGGGAAAGGGGATGGATATAGTATAATATTACCTTTTTATTTTTTTTCTTTTATTTTTATGTGTTCTGCATGGTTGCCATTGTTAAGAGTAGCTTGTGTAGGATCTCAAATGAGTGGTCTCTTGAGTTTGTTTTCGCACGGCCAGAACCTAATGATTGTGGGACGCAATTCTGTTGGCATAATTATTGTCAGCTAGAGCTTTTTTCCACAATGGCCTGTCCTATTCATTGTTTTGGGCAATTCTGTGGCATCATTATTGGCGAGCTATTGCCTTCACAATCATGATAGGTTGATTTTGGTTTTGCATTGCAGTAGTAAGAAAAAACGTTCAAATCAGAAAAAGAAGCATACTCAGAAGAGGTTGATGGATGCTGAGGAGGCTGATTCTTTCTCACGTTTTGTTGAAAGTGGCTTAATATCTTTTTGCTTGTACCAGGATTCAGAGAGAATTCTTGGCAGTACATTTAAAATGTGCATACTACAGGTGGATTACTTAAGCATCTTCTTTCATTTGACAAACTTTTAGGTATTTTTGGGTGTTCTTCTACTTGTGTTTTTTCTTTCCTGTCCCAGGATTTTGAGGCATTGACCCCAAATCTTCTTGCAAGAACAATAGAAACAGTGAGGGGTGGTGGACTAATTGTATTGCTGCTTCATTCCCTCTCGTCGCTTACTAGTTTGTACACCATGGTTATGGTAAGAATAACTTCTCTCCTCTGAATTTCGTACTGTCTAACCCACCTCACTCTGAGATTTTGATTTATTCTCAGTAACTTTTGAACTGGTATCTTTTTAACTTTGTAATTGTATGCTTGTTCTGTCCTTAATTTGATTCAGCAATGTATTTTTGATATTATTATCATTGTAACTTTATGAATTTGAAATTTGAACTGAAATAGATTTCTTGCAAAGAAACCTAGGTAGGTTGTTCTGTAGTGTAATTTTGTTCCATGTATACTTCTCTCACGAATTTCGACCCATTTGTAGCAATTGCTTCTTTTATTTTCAGTTTTCTAAAAGAGCTCTATGGAGGGCAACTGGAAATGTTGCGCCTTTGTGACCGAAGGGTTACGGGTTCAATTCATGGAAACAACCCTATTGCAAATTAAAAAAAGAAAGGGGGAATGTTTATGACAAACGGAAAACAGGACCCTTGTGCACCACGGTCCACCCATATTAGCAAATGGAGAAAAAATATTTTCTTACTATACTCTACTCTGTAATTCCTTTATGCCTTTTTCTGAACACAGAACAAGTTGTTTTGATATATAATAGATGAAATAATTAGATATAGTAATTTTATTGCTCATTTTGATTAAGATATATTTCTTTATTTGGCTGTGTTGTCATTTCGGAGACAAGGGAGGCATGTCTTGCACCGTCTCTGTGTGCTGGCTGAAGTGATTTTACATCAGATAACTTTGTAATCTAATACATGATGTAGTGGATGCTCAAGAAACATCAAGTGTTCAGTGTTTTTTTCCCTGTGCCTGATTATTGTTGATTCACTTAAACAAGGCTTTCTAATTCCAGGATGTTCATGAGAGGTTTCAGTACAGAATCTCATTCTGAGGCTGCTGGACGCTTTAATGAACGTTTCTTACTGTCAATTGCTTCATGTAAAGCATCTGTGGTTATGGATGATGAACTGAATATTTTGCCAATCTCATCTCATGTAAAAGAGATAACCCCAGTTTCTATTACCAAGGTAATTTCTGACTTGGTAATTTTATGCTTCTGGCAAAATTAAGTTCTTGAGATGTGGTCTGTTATGGAAGCTTATGTGCTGGGAAAATACTCTCTGGAGAACTGCTATTTTATCGAATATGTTTTACTGGATACATGTATATACAAATATATGTATACATATGTACATAAAATCACACACATAATACATATGTAAATAATATATATGAAACTTAATTTTTTTGAAAATTTGTTATTATATTGATAAAAAAGTTTCGTGGAATGTCCACGCAAAGCCAGTTGGCGATGGAGGAGTTGCCCAATAGGGTACTTCTGGCACTAAAGTACGTAATCCCATCCGATGTGGGACTTTCAACAAATCTACAAGTCTCTAACTGTGCTCTTTCTTCATCTGGTTGGTTATTGAAGGACTCTGAAGGCTTCTCAGAGGCAGAACGGAATCTGAAGAATCTCCAAGAACAACTAAAGGATAATTTCCCTGTTGGCCCCTTGATTGATAAGTGTCGTACATTGGACCAGGTTCAGATTGCTTGCTTGATGAATGTTTGTCTACTATATCTACTCCTACCTTGAAAAAATTATTTGGTTGCTCAACTTATTGTTGCATCGTCTGAGCAGGGAAAAGCTGTTGTGACATTTCTTGATGCGATTTTGGATAAGGCACTTCGAAAAACAGTTGCATTGCTCGCTGCTCGTGGGCGTGGGAAATCAGCTGCACTTGGTTTAGCAATTGCTGGGGCTGTTGCTGTCGGGTAACTGCTAAAACCTTGAACTTTTAATGCTTTTATTATATGTTCTTTTTCTATTTTTCGTGCTTTGCTTTCCCTGGTTGCTTTCCTACCTTCATGCTTTCTTTTTTTTTCCTGATCCTCCTGATAGTATTCCATCCTTATAGGTACTCAAATATTTTTGTAACTGCACCCAGCCCAGAGAACTTGAAGACTCTTTTTGAATTTATTGTAAATGGGTTGAATGAACTTGGCTACAAGGTATGTGTTTGTTGTATATTCTAACTGCTAAATGTTTTTTGTTAATGTGTTTTGGTTCTTTAGTGTTTTCTATACTTTGTTAGTGAGGTATGTAATAAGCCCTAGGCTATGGCAATTGATCAGCAATGGATGTATTATTTAAGTCATTTTTCCCCGCTAAAAGTTGCCCATTCCTTATAATTTATCTCTCCTATTGTAGGCTTGGAAATAAAAACGAAATAGGAAAAGCTGTCTCAATTTTAGGGCTGTTGGTTTCCGTGTTTCGAACAATTGTTTTAAATCTTTTTGAGTTTTACTTAAAATTGAATAGCAATTGATTGACTGGACTTCAATCAGCTCTTTTGTTTTTTTTCACTCAACTAAACTTTTACTTTCGCTTAGCCAAACATGAGCTAGAACTGCTGCTAACTGATTTTCCCTAGGATAGCACCTAAGATTTATTTATCAGTTATTATATAAAACTGTTTTGGGATTCATTTTTAGACTTTCAGAACTTTTTTATTTTTTCTTGAACTTACATGGTGGGATGTTGGTTAAAGTCTCATGCTAGCTGCTCTAAAGGTAGTTGTATAATTTAAGGTTGTGTCTTTCACTTGGGGGAAAAAACCTGGAGAAAAAGAAAAACGGGAATAGCTGTTGTAATAAGTTTGAGAGCTTATCCTGATTTTTATCCCCTTCTTTTCTGTAAACACATAAACGCATTTGAGATGTTCAAGGTTGCTTGTAGTGGTATCAAATGAAGTTTTTGTCTTCTTTACGATAAAATTGGTGATTGATCTTTTAATGTTTATGATCTCCATAATATTTTAAAACTGGCTTCAGGCAGAAGGTAAACTTACATATTAGAATTGCTTAAAATTAAAGTGGCAGCCACAAACAGGTTGAAAGGGATTGTGTATGTAGCTCATGTGACCTTTTAGAGGATATAGGAATACAGAAGGCATGGTGTTGGGCTCCACATAAAGCTTGAAACTCTTGTTTAGTAATGCTCTCCCTCTAATATATGGTGTTTTTTTAAGAAAAAGGAAAAGAAAAATAAGTTTAAAATATCTATGTTGAATAGTCTAAATTTGTTTCTGAATATATTTTTGATGCTTATGAAGTTACTAAAATATCCTTGTTAGGCAAAATTTGAACTAGTGTTTAAGTTTTGAAAGCATTCAATTGATTTGTGGACCTAAGACTTGGAAATGGTTCTTTAAGCTCTGGACCGACCTTTGCTTGCACTGTTGTACCTAGGTATGGGTTTTATCTTTTATTTAATGAAAAGATAGAACAGTGTTTTTGATGTATGCACTTCATGCAAAGATTCATCAAACAAACCCAAAAACTAGAAGACATGATTCTTATTTTTTACAGAAAACAAGATACTTCAACATCATCATCAGTCACACTACTTTTTGCAATTTAAGCTTAATTAAGTAGAAAAAAAAAAAAAAAGAAGTAACCCGCTTGCCTGAAGGCACTTTGCATCTGGTCATAGGTGAGCACTTAGGCAATGGTTGGGTGAGGGTGCCTCACTTGGGCCTGTTGAGGTGCAAGCATCTTCTATGACCTAGATGCTCAAGGTGTGCGCTTTTGATAAAACTGGGATAGAAAGAAAATGTAAGAAGAAAAACATGGGAATAGTGGGTGAATCACCACCATGAAGTAAACAAACTGTCAATATTACTAATTATTTTTTATTGATAATCAAATAATCAAAGGCCGATTAATTGTGTGCATGAAATCTAGTAAGAATTTAAGATGCTCTAGATGAGGTACAAGCATCTTCTATGACCTAGATGCCCAAGGCGAGCGCTTTTGATAATACTGCGATAGGAAGAAAATACAAGAAGAAAAACATGGGAATAGTGGGTGAATCATCAACATGCAGTAAACAAACTGTCAATATTACTAATTATTTTTTATTGACAATCAAATAATCAAAGGACGATTAATTGTGTGCATGAAATCTAGTAAGAATTTAAGATGCACTAAGCTGATGAAGATCCATGCTTATCTAGTGTTTTCTGAATTTAAGTTTAAAATATTTAAGTCTAGAATTTTAATTTATATGATTCCCAGACGTTGACTTTCCTAATTAATTCGAAAGTATGGGCATTCTAGTTTCCTTGTACTAAGTATGGGCACTAGTTCTTTAGCTACATGTCTTGTTTTACTATTAGATGATGTGGTCAATTAGTCTTGCATATACATGCAGTTCCCAGATCTAACTAATAATTTTGTAGAATGTCAACATAATTGGCTTTGTACTCGTATACTATTGTCATCATGGTCATTATCATTACTAGTGTTGATTAAGTAATTGTTACCATTATTATCGTTATTTGTTAAATGAAACGTCATAAAAGGTGAAGTACAGAAGTTTATAGACGGATATCTAAAGACTACTAGTAATTGTTAAGCATATCCATATCTCAAGTTATATAGTTTAGCACTGTGGGCTGTCTTAATCAAGTGTGGTCTGTATGCAATATTTGAGAAAAGGAAGGACAACCTCGATTTGAGCGTTTCTACTGCAACGGCAACTAATGAAATAGCATTCTCTATTATTAAGGGCTTTTATGAGATTTTAATTCATTTTAGCACCGTTACATTATGTTATTGTGGGGTTATTTTGTAATTTTGAATTTTATTATGGTCAGGATTTTACTTCTGTTTATATGATGTTAAATTCAGAATCTTCCTCAATTCCTCTTTCAGATATCTCTCCATCCTACGTTCTCTCCTCGTTCCGTCTCGCTCCCCCATTCTTCTTCTCTTCTCCTCCTTGCCCTAGATCACAACCATTATATCGCAATTTTATTGTTACCCTTTACCCTTTTTCTAAATCTCCATTCTCGTCTTTTCAGTATATTTTGCAGATGCGGACGAGGTTCTCGTTTGTGTCAAAAACATGCCATAATTCAACCAATGGAGTGGAAGTTGGTTGCTAGGATGCGCCGACACCAACACCGATACGGCGGCATGACACGTTACTGACGCCCGATTCTTGAAAAAATGACCAATTTCATCACTTTGGCTGACACGTTATTTATATATATATATTTATACAAGAATTTAGGGTTACAAATCAGGTAGTGGAGGGAGGGAGAGAGAGAGAGAGAGTGTTGCTGGTCAAGATCAAGAGAGAGAGAAGAGACTAACCTGGAGTTGCTGGTTGCTGGAGTTGCTGGTCGCAGGGGATTTAGGGTTCCAGTGAGGGGGTGAGGCGCAGGGGGAGGTGGGTGGGGAGTTGTGATGCATTTGTTTTTGGGGGGGGGGGGGGGGGATGGGTAAAGTTAAGAAGGAAACAGGAAACAAAAAAAGAAAAAGGAAAAAAGAAAAAATAAATAAAAAAAGAAGGGAAAGAAACAAGAACATGTTTTACATTTTTTGGGGGGCGCATGCGTGTCCCAAGCATTGACTGCATGCCCCGGATGTGTTGGACGTGTGTCGGTGTCAGGAGAGTGTCGAATATTGGTACGTAGGCAATTTTAGAGTATCGGTGCATCATGGGTTGGTTGAGGTTTAAAATGTGCCTTCAATCCAATTGTAACCATCCTATTTGACCAGCATAGTGCTTTTTAATTATCTTTGTGGGAATTTGTTGTGTTGCATTGCAGTTTTTTCTGGTTCATATCATGATTTAGTATATATAGTATTAAGTGTAATTAACAGCTGAAAGCATGCTATATTTTAAATGAAATATAACTCATGTTGCAGAGATGCATGAGTTACCTGTCTCTGGTCCTCAAATTTGCAACTGGATACTTGATATTGCCTGTTTTAGATTTTAATTGTGCATGGCATACTTTAGTGTATATTTTCCATAATGTTGGCTTTGATATAATTCCACTAATATATCTTTGTAATGATGCACGTAGTTATTATGTTTTGTTTTTGAAGGTGATGCACGTAGATTATGATTTAGCTGGAAGTGTCAAACCTGAGTTCCATTCTCCTTTGTACTTCTATTTATATGTCCTTCCTACCTCCTTCATTGCAGGAGCATATAGATTATGATGTAGCAAGAAGTGTTAAACCTGAGTTCAAGAAGGCAGTTGTCCGGATCAATATCTTCAAACAACATCGACAAACAATACAGGTTACTGAAAATAATACTGCATAAATGGATTCTCTTCTCTTCATATAATAAGTTCTCCCTCAATGAATAGCCTACTACAGGTTCTCATTAATCCTGATCTTAAAAAAATCTACAAGTTTATGAAACAAACTCTTTGTGGTAGCCGTAGATGCCGGTTGCATGGGTGATAAAAGAATTCAGGAATGTGGAACTATGCTCAATATTTTGTGTAAGCAAGCTTTTATTTTCAGAGTTATTTTTATATTTGTCATCATTTTAGGTTTTTGGGTCAGAATATGCGTTCTTAATATTTTTGGAAGTAGTATGTAGGTATTTGATGAATAACAGAATTCTGGAATGTGGAATTATGCTCAATATATGTATAAACAAGCTTTTATTTTCAGATTTATTTTTATATTTTTGTCACCATTTTAGGTTTTTGGGATACTCTTTCAGAATATGCAGTTCTTAATATTTTTGAAAGTAGTATGTAGATATTTTTGCTTGTTTTTACATCAGGTGGTTAGTTGAATTTTTTTTCCTCTTATTCTGCTGGTAAATGTGTATTTTGTTTTCCTTCTTCCGGCAGTACATCCACCCGCATGAGCATGAAAAGCTTTCTCAAGTGGAGCTATTGGTTGTTGATGAAGCAGCAGCAATTCCTTTGCGGGTTGTAAAGTCCTTGCTTGGTCCTTATTTAGTGTTCCTTTCATCTACTGTAAATGGGTATGGTTTTTTTTTTTTTTTTTTTTCAATTCATTAGTTCCATCTGTTTGTTTTTTCTATAGGAACCCATTTGTTTCACATGCATATTAATTGTTAGTATATTTCCATTCTTTTATTTTTCTTTCCTGACCCTGCTCAAGTTGGGTTTTCAATTGTAGTCCGCATTTAACATTATATCTATTTCTTGTTCCTTTTGTATGAAGCTATGAAGGCACTGGCCGTTCTTTATCACTAAAACTTCTTCAGCAGCTGAGAGAGCAAAGTAATATACCCACAAAGAATGTGGAGAGCACAAATCCTGGTACGTATATATTCTTGGCATTACCTGCACTATCATATAATTAGGATAACCCTAGATTGTTCTAAAGGAGGGAGCATGCACTGGGATGCCTATTGATGAATAAAATGTGAATAGAATATAGTTTATATGCTGAAACTACTTGGCCAACCCAACTTAACACTTAATAATGAGATTATGCAGGACGAGTTTAGAAATCTGTCTGTGAGGCTTTGGTAGGCTAAATTAATAGGATAGATGGGGTAATGCTTTAATTTCTGGGTTGACTGATGGCGGTGAAAGATCAGAGGTTTGATAATGTTGGGATTAGGGTTTGATGGTTGTGAAGATATAGGAAATAGGATACCTCTATGGTTTTAATTCACAGTTGCTGTAGAGTGACGGTTGCAGGTGAAGTGTTTGTTATGTAAGCGGAAAGTGGCCGTAGCGAACGTGAATTTTTTCACTCAGTGCTCAACTCACATTTTTTGTGTTTTTAATTTCATAATCCTGTTGTATAGGATTTTTAGGCTACTTTGAGCCACTTTAAGCATTGTTCAATAGGTTAAGTAGATTTTATATTAATTTAAATAGGAAAACCTCTAAATCTCTCAATTTCTACGACTAGAACAATGAAGCTTTGCACAAATAATACAGCAATGAATAACAAATAAATTTAAACGTGTGTTGCATTCATAGTTATAGTTATCAAGGCATCCAGGTGTCCAGGCATGGCGGAAAGGACAAGGCGACCACTCGCCTTGCTGATTCCAGTGCATTGGTCAATTTTTTTCTTTTAAAAACAAGTAAAGTCAAGATTTTCCCTCTATTCCTCATTCTTTGAACAGATTTAAGGATTAGGATCTTTTCTGGGGGAAAAAAACTTGTAGCTTCATTCTTGTTTTCGTTTTGGACAAATTTCCAATTTTGTCTCAAAAATCTTCTCGACATATGATTGGAAGAGAGCTCCTCTTTTTGTTGAGGCTTCTTCATCATTGCCATACCAAAGGGAAGTAGGGAGAAGGAATAAAAAAAGAAGACAGGAAGAAGAAAGAAGAAGAAAGGTGAGTAGGGAGAAGGAATAAAAAAAGAAGACAGAAGAAGAAAGAAGAAGAAAGGTGAATAGTAGTCGTATGGGGGAGAAAAGGTGTAATGGCTGTAAAGGCCATGTGCCTCTCTGTTTACATGTGAAAGGTTTGACTTATCTTTTTTTATTGGAAAGTGTAAAAGGCTCATTTTATAATGAAATCATGTGAGAGGTTCTTTTATTTTTCTATGGGAAACACAAATGGCACTCCAACTACATGTTAAAGGTTCTTTTATTATTTTTTTATGGGAAACTTGAAAGACTCTTAAATGTAAGTCTCAACCTTTTAAGAAAAACTCATGATTTAAAAATAATGCCATTTAAAACTCTTGCTAAGCTTCAATAAAATTAATTACAAATAAAAGAAATAAATATCAATGTATATAATAATGTAGCGCTTTGGGCGCCCTGTAGAAGCCTAGGCATCTAGGCGCATGGCCAAAGTCTTGATTCACCTTGATGCCTTGACAGCTATGCTCATAGTTACATTACGTATTAAATTGTTGTTTTGTGGTGGCACATCATCTCAACCACGTAGAATAAAGCATCATGTCCATCTATGTCCTCAATCCTCGTTTGTGATTGACTATCATCATTCCATCCTTCTGGTGGAATAAAATGAGAGAGCATAGAGGAAATGGTTAATAAAATGAAGGAAACAAAAGTAAAAAAAAAAAAAAGAGTGGGAGAGGAGAAGGGAGATGAAAGTGATAAAGTGAGAGGCATAAAGTGAGAGCGGAGAGGGGAGAGAGGGGAGAAATAAGAAGTGTGTAATCTAGGTGTAGCGGCTTCATCATGGTGGTGAAGGGTTTAACAGTCCTATGCTTATTCTTAGATAATCTCCGGCTTTTTGGCTGTATCTCGCTCCTTTCTTTTGGCTCTGTAGTGAGCGCTGCTTTGGGTGATTCAATTGAATATGGAACTTGGATATGCCCTTGCTCCCAGCAGATGCATAGCAGCCACTACGGCCCTTTTTTATTGTATGATGGAGCAGCATAGTGGCCGTTATTTGATTCCTTGAGGCTAGTCTTTTAGGGTTTAGACGTTAGAATGGAAAGAACAAAGCTTAGGGCCTGTAAGAAGTCACATGACTGTGCATGAATACGTAAACATTGCTCAAGAATAGAGAAGTAGAAATAGGAACATGAAGAAAGATAATCTACCCACATAGGTTTTGTGAGAAATCCACCCATAGAGATATAATCTTAGGAAATCCATTTAGGGCTTGAGAGAAATATACTCAAAAACCATGATCCACATGGAAGATCGGAGCAATCAATTACTAAATTCACATATTATTTTCTTTTATAAAAGATATGAATTGTGACATTTTTATGTTTTTCTTAAATAACATTGCTACTAGGATTACACTTCTTGAGCAATAAAGACTCATATGAGTCATACCAAGACCAGTAGTTAAAGCCTTGTGAAATAGCTAAATAGGGACTCTTAAAAAACTGTGTGGAAAACCCACGAAAATAACTAAGAATAAATAATATTACGCAGGCTACCCTTAAGACTATTTTCCGTGTGACTTTCCTTGTCTGCAAGAGATTGTTGATGTTGGTTCGATTGAGATATACCCACCAAGAAAATAACTTGACCTTGGACGGTACTTCAGACTTCCCAGATATGAATGGAGAGATGGAATGGATTAGAATTAGAACTTTGAATGGGGAACAAGAAAAAAAAAACCTGCAGAAAAATACACCTGATGTTTGTGTGTATTACTTAGCCCACTAAACACAAAAACCATTGTATAACCATTCATGCACCTGTCATTAGTGAAAAATATAAAATAACTTCTTTCCTCCTGATTCATAACATGATTTTATGTCCCTAATTTCCGACTTTCAGCTCCAAGCTTTACAGAGATGAAATTGAGTGAATCTATCCGATATGCTTCTCATGATCCAATTGAATCCTGGCTTCATGGATTACTCTGCTTAGATGTTACAAATTCAATTCCTCAGATCAACAGGTTAGACTTTGTCTAGAGGAGGCGGTGGCAGTGGGAGGGGTTATTGAAAATGTTAGGACTAAATTCTATGAACTTCTTGTATCTTGTATCTTATTCTTTCAGGTTACCATCTCCTAGTGATTGTGATCTTTACTATGTGAATCGGGATACACTTTTCTCCTACCATAGAGACAGTGAAATATTTTTGCAAGTAAGTGTGCAGTCTTTTTGTAATTGTTGTTTCTACAGTATTTTGTTTACACATGCTTGCTAATTGTCTCTTCTTGCAGAGAATGATGGCTTTGTTTGTTGCTTCACACTATAAAAATTCTCCAAACGATTTACAGCTAATGGCTGATGCTCCAGCTCACCACCTGTTTGTGTTACTTGGTACATTTATTCTTCATTTAACTCTTCAATCTATATAATTTGTGCAATTTGCACTCTTCATGCATAGATGAATCCTACTTACAGAATCGCACTGTATCTGCAGGTCCTGTAGATGAGTCTAGAAATCAGCTCCCTGATATTCTGTGTGTTATGCAGGTTCCCTTCTATATTTCTTATGTGTCAACACAAAGTTCATTAACTTTTGTCTAGTTTTGTGACAGCATTTAGAACCATTTTTCTTGGTAGTGTTTGGCAGATGTCGTGTAATATATGTTTTTATAATGTGACTTATATGTTTCCTTTTCCTTTATTGGCAATTAATTATTTTATTTAACATTTGGGCTAGTGTAGATTTTGCTATCTCTAGCTTATAACATTATTGGATTCTGTTTGATTCGAATTCAAACTGTAGTTATTTACCAAAAATAATAATAATAATAATAATTCATGTTGTAGTTGGAGTTTCAGGCTCCTGATTGTACTATATATTAGAACATGCATCTACAAGATGCTTTTCCATATGTTTTTCTGATTTTCTCTATGTTTTTATTCATCACCTTATTACATGGCTGTCTGGAATTCGGGCATCCTCATGGTTTTCATTATAATGGTGATAATAAATTAGGCATTGGCCAATTAGTATAACGGTGCAGATTTTTCAGTGGGTCCCATAATGTTTTAGGTGTTTGCAGGGTTTTCTGTATGGAATTGTGATGTGCTTTAATGGATATTGCATTTGCAGTTCTTGATTTTGCCAGGGAAATGGTGATTGCTGAAATTAGGGTATTTTTTGGTGGAGGTCTTATCTTTTCAAAAAAATTCGGAGTGTAAGAGAAACAAGAAAAGAGAAGGAAGAGGATAAGAGTAGAAGAAGGGGGATGGATTCGGAGAGAACAAGAGGGAACAGTACAAGTGAGAAAGGGAAGAAATGGATCCACTTTTCAGTTATTTATCTAAAGAACTTGCACCCATAAGTTGCAAAGATAAATAAGGCTACAATTAGGGGCATTAAGCCCATTACAATGGATCCCACTTTAAATGGTAAAGAAGATGACAATCCTATATTTTTGGAGGTCAATTAAAAATTAAATTATCATTTCAGGCAAGATAAACAATTTCTTCCTGTTCCTTTTACCTTAGTGTTGTGAACATGGGGGAAGTCCAAAGGATTCCATCTGTATGTAAGCCCTTATAAAAAAAGAATAATATTGAATTTTGTAGGTCAAGTGTCTTTTTATGGATCGGTTGAAATTATATGATGCCTATAATGGCGAAGAAGATTGTATAAATATTCCATTTTTCAAAATTTTGTAGTTGAAATTTGGGTTGAGTGGGTATTCCCGCTCTGAGGATGCCTGTAATCGTCTCCTTATGGAAGAAGAAGATTGAATTTCTTAGGTCAATCGCATCTCCTTATCGACTGATTGAAACCCAAGATGTTATAATAATAAAGAAGATGGTACATAAATATCTCTTTTTCCTAAAATCTTGTAGTTGTCAAATTTTGGGATCGGGTGGGTATGGTACTCTGACTGTTTGGGGACTGAATGTATGAGTTCCCTTGCCCCTGACTAAGTCTGACTTCTGTTTTCCTGTGATAATATTTACCTGAAACTTCTTAATTTCTGATCTTGTATGAGATAACAGTAATATAAAAAAGCTGCCATTAATGCAGAGAACTGTCAATTGTATTTATATACAGGTATGCCTTGAAGGAGCGATATCTCGTAAATCTGCTATCAAGAGTTTAAGTGATGGTCGTCAACCATCTGGTGACCAAATTCCATGGAAATTCTGTGAGCAGTTCCGGGACACTGTTTTCCCAAGTCTTTCAGGTGCTCGCATTGTACGCATTGCTACCCATCCTGACGCTATGAAGGTAAATCTCTGCTTTATGCATGGAAATTGAGTTTATTCACTTAGGTTTCTTCTGTTATAAAATCTATTTTTGGTTGATCGCAGCTTGGTTATGGTTCAACTGCAGTGGAACTTCTAAGAAGGTAAGCATTTCTTGCAGTTTTGTGCATTGGTATTGTCCAATCTGGATCACCTGCGAAATAAGGACCTGTTTGATAAAATAGATAATTATCAACTGAAAATGTTTAGTACTGAAAATTTGGTGCTGAAAATTCTAGTACCTCAAGATTTAGCAATGCCTTTCAGTCATTACTCCGTTGTCAACAGATCAACATATTCCGATCAAGGTCAGGGGTTCAAACACATGTAGCTACTAAGTTGGGTGCATCTGTATTTACCAATCAAAAAAAGATGATAAGACTACTGAAAGTTGCTAAACTAAGCACTCCACAGTAAAAAAAAAGGCAGTTGTTAAAGATGATTAGACAAGTGAAGATTCTATCATTCAAATGCTAAGCAGTCCATAGTAAAAAGGTACTTTTTATCTGGGAGTATTGCCTTTTACTTGCTCCATCATAAACATCTTCCTCGCCTCCAGGTATTTCGAGGGACAGGTGACCCTGGTCTCTGAAATAGATATTGAAAGTGTTATGGAGGCTCCAACTGTCAAAGTTAAAGAGGCGGCAGAAAAGGTCCATTGATTACTAGTCCGGAGGTTCCAGTGTTCTTTTTAAATTATATTTATTCTCTTTTTATTAGGAGTGTGTATCTTGTGTAGCTTGTTACCATTTTTCCTGCATCTAATTGATAAAAATCGGCACCTGCTTGTCTCTAACATGTAGTAATATGCTTTTGTCTTGAATTACTGGCCACTGATTTATAGAACGATATATGCCCATGCTGTCAGGCTAGTGCACAGGTTTGAGTGTTGTAATCAGCAACTTTACTAACAATAAGGGCCTATTTGGATGGAGGGAATGGGAATGGGAATGGGAATGCTCATTTCCATTCCCTTATTTGGTTATGCACTTAAGTTTGGAATGATCATTTCACTTTTAATACTTGGAAATCGTCGATTTCTTCACTAATTCAAGCATTGACACGTTCCTATAATTTATTTATTTATTTTATATTTATAAAGCTCATTCTATTCCATTTCATCATTGAGCAAACCAAACGTGTGAATGGAATGAAGCGGAAATAGCCATTCCATTCCCTTTCTGTTCTCACCATCCAAAGGCAACCTAAAGTTTAGGACGCAAACAACTTCTCTCAGTGTCTTTTCTAGAATTATCATAACTGCATCATATCTGTCTTCACCTCATTAGGTTCCCAAACCTTTATTTTTGAATTTTATGATAATCAAATACACAACGATCATTTTTTGCCCTTCTTTCCTTCTTTTAACCGTTGTGCTACTTTGATAAACTTACCACTGAGGCTTTCATATAGTTCTAATGTGGGAAAGGTATCACAATCTGGCTTCCTGTTCAGTGTACCCAGATAAATTTGTAAGCAAATGACAGTGTTCCTCTATACAAGTTTGTACACCCATATAGGCCCATAACTTAGCATCCACAAATGATGAATGTAGATTACGACAATAGCCAGCTATTGACAATTTAGCAGATTGTGTCACACCACTTCTTTGCATTTTTTACATCGGTTACATATGTTGACAATATCTTCCCCCTCGTTGAGATATTCAGATGTCGAAGTTCTCCCTCACATGGCTCCCCATGCAAGAACATATTCTTCACTTCATGGCATTTTTATTGTCTCAGTTTTGTTAGATTAGTCCTCCTGAGTTATAATCTGTATTGCTCAAACAGCAGCAAGGTTGGCCGGAATTTAACCACAATTGTGGTGAACTATAGAGATTCCCTCTTGTGAAATGAAATAACAGATTCACCGTCTTTCGAATGCAATAGAAATGTGGGGTTTTCAGGAGACTTTAGTTGGACTACTTGTGAGGGGTTGCAAAGGTTTTCCTAGAAGCTGGGATATTAGCTTTATGACAATTTTGAGTTTCACAACATCTGTTTATCTATTAGTCTAATGGGACTGCGGTACCAATGTTAAAAAATCTCTAGGTAGGCCAGGTTTTGTCATCTGCCTAGCACCTAAGCATTCCCTAGATAGCCACCTTATTAGAACATTGTGTGATCTTGCTGTATTAGCATGTTCTGAATACTAGATGTGGTGTATAAAGTAGAGCTCATGCCATATATTGTTGTAGACTATCTCATCAAGTTTCTCCAATGTAGAGGAGTTGCATTACTGAGTTTTGTCTTTATTTGATTGAAGTTCAGACAATACGTGTTGCAGGTGTCATTGTTAGAAGAGAACATCAAACCTAAAACTGACCTTCCACACCTGCTAGTACATCTTCGTGAACGAAGACCTGAAAAGCTTCATTACATTGGTGTCTCGTTTGGGCTTACCCTCGACCTTTTCCGCTTCTGGAGAAAGCTAAAATTTGCTCCCTTTTACATTGGGCAGATTCCTGTATGGACCTTTGGCCCTTTTTTTTTTTTTATAGCTTTTATGTTTCTTGCTTTGGTTTTCATCGAAATGCTTTCTAGATGTCAGTCCAGGGTATTGACAGTTCTTTGATGTATCAGAACGCTGTGACGGGTGAGTATACGTGTATGGTCCTGAGACCTTTGAACGGTCATGATATTGAAGTTAGTGGATCAGATCAATGGGGCTTCTTTGCTCCATTTTACCAAGGTTTGTCCGGCATATCTGAGAATTTGCTTTTGAGTTTCTCACAAAGACCGTCAATCAACATCTTACTTTTATCTTGACCATCCACAGAGTTTAGGCAGAGGTTTCTTAATTTATTGACTTCTACCTTCTGCCATATGGAATATAAGCTAGCTATGAGGTTAGTATCTGACATGCTTCTTCTTTGTTCATGCTTTTTTTTTTTTTTTTTTCATTTTACTCATATGACACATGCTTCTGTAGCGTCTTGGATCCAAAGATCAACTTCACTGAGTCAAAACCTACAGTGCCTGCCTCAAGTGGAATTTTGAAGTTGCTGAATGAAATTTTACCACCACGCTTCATGGAGCGTTTAGAAGCTTATGCCAACAACCTTGCTGATTTTGCCACGGTAAGGTTTATAACACTATTTGGAACAGCCAAGGAACATGGGGATCTTTTGTATTGTCAATGCTAGACAAAATTTTAAGTTTCATGCAGTGGCTCTTACTAGAAATCAACAGAATTTATCGGAACTACTTGACTGTGCCAGTTAGCTGGACTGAGCCAGTATATATATATATATAGGCAACGAGTCTCCATCTCACTATCAGTGTTCTAAAAAGCACTAGACGGACTGAGGCGCTTGACCTACCGCCTAGGCAACCTAGGAAGCATTGGCAGGTTCTTGTATTTTTTTTATAATAAAAAAATTAGTAGTTCTATACAACTATTGCCTAGGTGGCGGCTAGGTGGCCGCCTGGAGCACTTTTTAAAACACTGCTCACTATCCCATACAATTAGGGAATTTCTTTGAAGTAGCATAATTTTAGGAAAAGGAAGATTGAGCTTGATTGTTGCATTCTATGCTATTGGGACTATTATATCCACAAGGTTGGTAGTTCTATTTCTGCTAATTTAGGTGTTCTTGTAGTTCGAGGCTATTATTAGTATTTTATTATTATTATTTTCAAGTTCCGAGAGTTTGTTCCGCATTGCTCATCGTTTAGGAGGTTTTTACTTCTGTAAGGAAAAGGGTTTTCAGAAAAGTCTAGATATTGTCAGATATACTGGAAATAAGCTCAGAGTTCAATAAGCGAACCCCGGTTTTCCAGTTAAAAAGGCATGATTTCCTGGCATCTTTTATCCTAATTTTCACGTAGTTCTTGTGCTTTATCTTCACTTTACTTGATATATTTCTTTATTGTCTGATGTGGATTCTTAATTTCTGTTTATTTTACCGGGATGTGTCTTTTTTGCAACAACAAAACCAGCCCTTGGAGAAACCTTGAGCAAATTTGAGTTTCAAAACTAATTTCTTTGGTATCCATTTCGGCAACCCTCTTTGCAGTATTTTATAAAGCCCAAGGCTGTCTCCATCACTTTAGCAATATAAGTCTAAGTCAAACACGGCTTTTTGCAGTGGATGCTTGTGGAGTCAACAAAGTAATTATCTTCCACATTATTATTTTTTCAGTATTTGGGTGCCTAAATCACTCTGTTGTTCTACAGATTCGAGATTTTGAATTGGATTTGGCACGCCAATATTTTCGGGAGAGGCTTCCGGTGTCTTTGACATATGTTCAAGCTTCTGTTTTGCTCTGCATGTCTGTGCAGCATAAAGATATTTCTTATGTTGAGGTTTGATCCATTGTTATCCTGTCATAAGTAATTTTACCGATTATATGATATAATTGGAATGAAAATATAAACTTGCATTTATGGTTCAGGTTGTAGGTTAGCTGTAACTCTATGGACTTCTTCAAACACCTTAAATTTTTGTTTCTATTCCATGTCGTCCATCTTTTCCAAGAAATAGGAAGAAGAAAATATGCAGGAACTTTAGTAGTGTTATTATGATTTCCGTTATTTCTGGTTTACAGGCAGAGATCAAGTTAGGAAGAGAGCAGATCCTTCAACTGTTCTTAAAGGTTATGAAGAAGTTTCATGAACACCTCTATGGTATTGAATCGAAGGAAATTGAATCTAAACTACCTCGACCAAAAGAAGTAAGTGCAGGTCTCCTTGGTTTTTTGCACAAACGACAGAAATTGATAATATTTGTTAAAAGTATCTAATTTTGATCCATGACAAACACTTTTGGGATGAAATTAGCACTTTGTCCTAAATGTTTATGGTTCTGCTTATATAACTTCCCAATTTCACCCTTTTTATTATTGACGTTCGCAGAATAACTAACTTCCTCTTCCTATGGTAATTTTGAAATATTTGCTTTCAGATTGTGTTGAAACCTCACAGTATTTCTCTGGAGGACGATCTTAATGATGCTGCAAAGCAAGTTCAGGTGTGGTCAATTCTTTGAGCATTTTTCACGTTCCCTGGGCTGTGTTTGGACGGTAGAAACGGAATGGGAATGGAATCACCATTCCCATTCTCGTTCCTACCATTCAACATGCTCTTATGGCTTCTTTGGTATGATGGAATCGAATGGAAGTATTTTCCAACTGAATGCTTCATGTCATTGCCATTCCCCTATAGCTTAAAAATAACTAAATTAAGAGAATGAGCATTCCTACCTAACGAGAACATAGATCTCCCGGATAAGCTTTTTCTAATACTGAATCACAATTTAGGATGAGGTGAGATCCAAGACAGATGGTATATTGGACCCCGAGCTTCTCCAACAGTATGCCATTGTGGGTAAGGAAACTGATTTCGAGAGTGCTTTGCTACATGCTGGTGGGAAGATACCTTCGGGTGGCCTTGTCAGTGTAAAGACCAGCAAAAAAATGGAGAAACGTGGAAAACCGAAACTGAAGAGTGGTTCCAAAAGAGGCAGAAATGAGCATAGTTCCAAATCAAGTAAAAAGATGAGGTCTTAGTACATTCGAGCAAGGTTGGCAGGCGATGTCCAGAACTAATACTACGGAAGGGGTTCTGCAGTTTTGAGAGAGAGCAAGAGCCCATTCCGGAGGATGGTGCTCTTAGGTAATTAGTCGGCCTTCACTTATAATTCTCTGTTTTCAAAAGAGTGCTAGGCGCATTAGGGAAGTCTCCAGAAGAGATTGTTTTGCGGGAAGACGTCATTAGTGCAGTTGGCCTCATACCTCACCGACTATTCTGTAAATTTTTCTGCGCATATTTTTCTGCACACCCACCTAGACTAAAATGCTTTGAAAGGGTTGTGCGATTTTGGGAGGCAAGAAGCGAAAATGCTCACCCTCCCATTAGTGAGGCTTGATGAATGGCGTTCTAGGTTATCATCCTTGTGATTGTAGGATGATTTTTGTTATTCAAAGTTAATTCATTTTAGGAGTTGGATTGATCTTTTATAATTATTCATTCGGTTTTGACATTCGTCGTATGTAATAGCCGGGGTTAAGCAAGACTAGGACATCAATGAGGGGCCTGGATTGATGAAGTAGGAAGTAAAGAAAGATAGATATCATGAAGTGTTCAAAGGATGAAACTGAAACGGAAGATGCAGAGGGTGCCAAAGAAAAATTGGGCTCCTGAATTAAAGCTATGGTCATTCTGTCTATTATACAAAGAAAGGTCATAATGCTTGGAGTTTAATGTGTGAATTTGATATTGTTTTGAATTAACTTAAGGTTAAAATGTAGGCGGATCCTTTGTTTAGTCTGAAACGTAGAAATTCATCTTGGGCGCATACAACCGAAACACAAACATATACAGCAAGGCGACTTTATGGAAGGGGAAAAAAAAAATTGGCCCATTTAAAATAAAACTGAAGGGTAAAACAGAGAAAAATAATTAAACTTGAAGGGTAAAAGCAACAGTTTTCAAAAACCCCATTGGATGATCAATACACCTAAAAAGGAACGAACTTCGAGGATGAATCAAAGAGAAGTGTACGGAAGAAAAAGCTAGCGATCTTGCCTGGAGCAAAAAATGGTGGTGTGGTGGAATGGTGGCTGTGCTGTGATTTTTTACTTTTTATTTTGTTGGTGTTTAACCGCTGGTGTATGTTTTTAACGCTAAAAAAGGACCGTAAAATCAATCAACCGTCCAGTGGCTTAATCCCACGAGTGAGAAGGGATTAATTAGTCCCACAATCCTATAGTGGCAAGATTTTAGGAGGCCCCATGTAGTTTTAGTTTTGTTTATCCCACCCTGAATAGCTGCAAAAAGAACAGTGGACAGGTTTAGGAGCATCAATGGGTCGGGTCTAGATTCGGAGCAACCTGTCCTAGACCCATTTAACTGGGTTGGGTCTATTATATATAGGTTCAGACCTAAATCCAAGCTTATTTATAAATTGTATAAGGGGTTGGGTATGACGAAATTCATACTCAACCCTAGACCTGTTTAGATAATAAAGTCTTGTACGGTGCAATTATTATTTTCTTTTGTGTCAATAAAGAAAAAATATATAATGGCAACTTGAAATGGGTTATTTGAGTTATTTATGTTTGTATTTTCTTTCTTTTCTTTTTATAATGAATTTAATTAATAAATAACATAATCCTACATTTGTAGTTAATGCTTTAGTCATCATTTTCAACTGTGATTTAGAATTATACCAAGTTGAGTTAATAAAAATTCACCGAGAGAAGTCATCTAATTTAATATAAGATACAAAGCTAATCGAAACATAATTTTATTTTTATTATGGTTTTTATCTAATATCATGGTCTTCTATTTATTGATATATTGTGTGGAAGATTTTTAAATAGGTGTAGAATGTGCCAAGCACACCTCGATAATATAAATTGTAAAAAGAGAAAATGGAATAAGGATCGAAGAAATATTAAAATAAGGTTTTCGTCCTAAATACAGTGGACCTCAATTGGGCTAAAAAAGCATGCGGGGAAATTATCAATCTTAGGTTTTGTTTTCGGATTTTCTCCTTTTTCTAAAAAAAATATGGAACCCTTTTTATCTTACAAGAAATTAGAAAATTTTTATTCCCTATTTCCCAAGGCAGTAATCTCCTTTGTAACCAAAAAAAAAAAAAAATTAGAAATTTTTCGTCCAAAAACTATGGGAAAATTTGAGGAATTACATTTAAGAACTGGAGAAATATTTAATTACCAAAAGGGAAAAAAGAAGAAAAAAAAACTAGGGAAATATTTCCAAATTTTTATTATTAGTCTTATTTTTAACAAAAAATTAAATTTCCTATTTTTCTGTTGCTTTCACATTTTATAAAAAATTTCTATGATCAATTTGGATATAATTGAATATCATATTAGTGACTTATTAAGCAATTTCGATTAACTACAAGGGATTATTGGAACTATAAGGGGTCCAAATAATTTGCCTAAATTCGTTCTCAATACAATATAATTTTACTAAAAATAATTTTATATTTCACACGCAAAATTATAAAGACGGCTGCATCTTGAGCAAAATCATGGAATTTTTTTTCAAAATAACCTAAAAAAAAATATTTATAAACATAGCATACCTTTTCAGCATTTTCTAAAAATGGCCTAGTTTTGTAAAATCGCACTCAAAGAGTGCGATTTTAGGTGGTACCATGTCTGACGCCTTCTGACACGGGCTGACAATGGTGCAAAAAAAGAAATTGCACTTGGGAAGTGCGATTTCACTTAATTTATTATATGTTTGAACATGTAGTCCATGTGGTAAAATGCTTTTGTAAGGAAGTAATGGTCTCAAGTTCAAATCTTTTTTACTACATTTTTTTGTACTTTTTCTCCATACTAATTTTTTTAAAAAAAAGCTATAGTAAATCTTACTTTGACGAAATTTAATACTGAAAGTTTTTATTAAATTTGTTTCTATTTCATTAATGTCCTTTTCGGGAAAAAAGAATTTTATTAATGTCTTTTTATTTTGAATATGGAAGTGAACTTACATATATAATATTTAGAAAAAGAATTTTTTAGGTTATTTTGAGAAAAGAACATTAATGAAATGGAAAAAAAAAATTTAATATAACTTTCAGTATTAAATTTCGTCAAAGTAAGATTTACTATAGTTTTTTTTTAAAAAATTAATATGGAGAAAAAGTATAAAAAAAAATGTAGTCAAAAAAAATTTGAACTTGAAACCATTACTTCCTTACAAAAGCATTTTGCCACATGGACTACATGTTCAAACTAATAATTAATTGTTTGTATGTATAATAAATTAATTGAAATTGCACTTCCCAAGTACGATTTTGAAAATCGCACTTGGGACGTGCGATTTCTTTTTTTGCACCATTGTCAGCTCGTGTCAGAAGGCATCAGACATGGTACCACCTAAAATCGCACTCCTTGAGTGCGATTAACTAAAAGGGATTATTGGAACTATAAGGAGTGTGGGTCCAAATAATTTGCCTAAATTCGTTCTCAATACAATATAATTTTACTAAAAATAATTTTATATTTCTCACGCAAAATTATAAAAACGACTGCATCTTGAGCAAAATCATGGAATTTTTTCTCAAAATAACCTAAAAAAAAAATTTTATAAACATGGCATACCTTTTCAGCATTTTCTAAAAATGGCCTAGTTTTGTACTCAAGGAGTGCGATTTTAGGTGGGGCTGACAATGGTGCAAAAAAGGAAATCGCACTTCGGAAGTGCGATTTCACTTAATTTATTATACATTTGAACATGTAATCCATGTGGTAAAATGCTTTTGTAAGGAAGTAATGGTCTCAAGTTCAAATCTTTTTGACTACATTTTTTTGTACTTTTTCTCCATATTAATTTTTTTAAAAAAAAGCTATAGTAAATCTTACTTTGACGAAATTTAATACTGAAAGTTTTTTATTAAATTTGTTTATATTTCATTAATGTCCTTTTCAGGAAAAAAGAATTTTATTAATGTCTTTTTATTTTGAATATGGAAGTGAACTTACATATATAATATTTAGAAAAAGAATTTTTTAGGTTATTTTGAGAAAAGGACATTAATGAAATGGAAAAAAAAATTTAATATAACTTTCAGTATTAAATTTAGTCAAAGTAAGATTTACTATAGTTTTTTTTAAAAAAATTAATATGGAGAAAAATTATTAAAAAAAATGTAGTCAAAAAAAATTTGAACTTGAGACCATTACTTCCTTACAAAAGCATTTTGCCACATGGACTATATGTATAATAAATTAATTGAAATCGCACTTCTCAAGTGCGATTTTGAAAATATGATACCACCTAAAATCGTACTCCTTGAGTGCGATTTTACAAAACTAGGCCATTTTTAGAAAATGCTGAAAAGGTATGCTATGTTTATAAATAAAAAAAAAAAAGGTTATTTTGAGAAAAAATTCCAAAATCATGTTATTCTTTTTTCTTTTTTTTTTTACACTAAAATAGAAAAAAGGAAATCCAAAAATTGAAAGTTTATGCATTTCTCTCTTATGGCCAAAAGAAATTTCAACCAATCTCTCAGCCGAAGCCCCTAGGGTTTCTCTCCTCGCAGCCGAAGCTCCTAGGGTTTCTCTCCTCGCAGCCGAAGCTCCTAGAGTTTCTTTAGGATCTCCTCCCTCAGCAACTGCAACAGGTAACACTCTCTCTATCTCCTTCAGATGCACTTTCTTCTTCTCCTTTTAATTGCACGCTGCCTCTGCTAATTAGTCAACTCATAGATGTTATGCTTCATTTTCTAAAATTAACATTCATATCTGTATGTATGTGTAAGGTTTAATTTTAGTATTTTTCAATACATTGTATCTACCTAGTCGCACCTTTATTCTAGCTTTTTTGCAGATTGTCGAGTTTCGCAACCTATAGGTGCTTCCTTACTCGTACCTACATCCTGTATTTGTATCCTTGCTTCGTGTATATATATACTGCGAAAAATGTATGATCTTTTTTTTAAAAGTTTTTTGCCCCTGAAAAAGTAACTAAGGAGCCCCCAAATGGGCTCATTGTTGTATTTCTTAGACCGTATGTTTTAATCTTATCAGAGATGAAAACATCTAACTTGCAAACAATTGTATCTCTTCTCGTACCCGGCGTGATTTCTTGTTATTGGTTCCTTATGGCCGACCCCAAATGTCGGGATAAAGGCCTAGTTTACTGTTGTTGCATGCTTAAGGATTCCACCAATCTCTACTACTTGCATCTATTTTATGTAGATCGGATAGTAGGCTTGATTTCCTATTGTTGAACATGCAGGTCTTGTCAATTTCTGATATCCCCTTTGTTCTTGTTGAATTTTACGTCACCATCTATTGGTACTAGTTCGCTTGTTATGTGTTTGAGCAAGTTAATAACCCATTAAACTTTACTGCCTGCTCCTGTAGGCCACAAATTATACTTCGGTATCATTTTCTAACGTTTCAATGATATATTCTTTAGGTTTTCAACGGTGTATGGGCTCCTCAACAATCCACTCTACATGTTTAAAATTTATGGCAAATGGACTGTGAATTGGCTCGAGGGTTTTGCTAAATAGGAGGGAGTTGTTGTGAAACTAAGAAAGGCGGACAGAAGCCAATTACTTCCACTGAGTTCTCCAACTGAAGCTTTTCTTAGTTAAGCTTAAATCTTCACATTGGTGTGGCGCTGCTGACTGCTTTTGACTGAATACACCAGAGTCATAAAACATAGAAGCTTGCGATGAGCACTTATATGAGCCGACTATTTCCAAGATCTAATTCCAGTTTTTTTTTGTGTAGTGGAAACGCTATAAAAACTGAAGCTTTGCGCTTAAGGGAAGGCATATGCTTGGTGGATTCAGGGATTGGGACCCCCAGAATCTGCAAGGAAGATGAGCTTACAGGAGTGCCAAACAGTAAAGTCACCAGGTTTGAGAATAAGGTTGGATTTATGGATCAAGTGGCCAAAGAATCACTTATCCAAGAGAAGCTGTTGGAGAGACTCTTCATCGATCTAGTGGCTGGTGATTCACTGATGAAAGAACGAGCAACCGCCAGGTTTAATGATTCGGTGGGGTCCACGGATGCAGTGGTGGGTGAACCGCATCTTCTTTTTCCTCGCAGATTTAGACAGTACCAAGCTTGGAGGGAACTGAACAAGGCTTGGCGAATGAATACAAAGGTAAAGGGCTTTTTTGTTCAGAAAGTCAGAGGAGGCTATTCAGTGGCCATCGCAGGTTACATTACTCTCCTTCCGTTTCGCGCTCTCATTTATCAAAGGCTAGGGAACGATCGATTCACCATCGAGAACATTAACCCCAAGACAAAGAATGTTGTGGTGTTCTGACCACAGTAGATCCAACTCAAACTTGATGTGTTCCTGTTATGTTGAGGGAATGCTTGGTATTTGAGTGGGGACCCAACTGTGTTTTGAGTGTCTGTGTGTGTGTTCGGGAGCTTGCAGGTGCATGCATCTCTGTTTTTTCTGGAGTTTGGGTGTGTGTTTCAGTGTTTTTGAGTATACATGCTTCCTTGTTGCTGCTAATAATTTTCTTCATTACATTTGTGCTGCTGCTGTTGCAGTTTTCACTGTCAACTTTTATAATTGTCACAGCCAGTGTTGCTGCTCCATTTCAACTTTGTTGTGTGGATTCCTAGCGCTAATGCTTTGAGCTAGTTGTTTTGGATGCTTGAAGCTTATTCAAATAATCTTGGATGCTGGATTTTCTTCCTTGTTCAGTTGCTTTTTTTGCATCACAGTTTTGGTTGGCTGTTTCATTCATCTTTTATCGCATGAGTGATCGTCTTCATTAAGGTCTGTTGCTGCTCAAGCTTAACTCACTAATCACTCCAGCCTTCAGAAGCCAGTTGGTGTGTGGCTAATGGTTAATTATTTGTTTCTAGCTTTTGATTCTGGTAGTGTGGTTCATTATTTGCTTCTAGCTTTTGGTTTTTGTTTACTTTCAATTTGTTCTCTTTGGGAGTAAAACTCAGAAATTGAAGCTGGTCGTCGAGTAAATCTTCTCTTCAATTTATCTTAACAGAAAGGCAACCCGTATCTATCGATTTGAAATTATTGAAGGATTAGCATATACGATCGTGTTATTGTTTACCTGTGTCTGTCTGTCGGGTTTACCTTCAACATTAGGGCTCAGCTCAAACAAAAGCTCATCACTAGAACTTGTCACCAGGGCCATGAGTTGAGTTTGAGCCTATATTCGAGTTGGGCTAGTTAAATGAGTTGAGCTCGAGTAGCTTGACGCTTGAATAAAAATGTTGACATGATATATATATGTTGTTGTTGCAGTCTCAAATAATTCATCTGGCTGGTGTAAATACAGGGTTCATTAATTCTTAATAACATTTTACATTCGATCAATCAAAAGGAGTTATGTCATACAAGCATCAAAAGAAAGAATTAAAGAATGAAAAAAGAACAAAGAGGTCTGCAATTTAATTCCTGAAGCCTTTTGCATTTAACATGCACAGCCTCCCGTCTGTTGATCAATTTCTGAAGTAATCTCTGGGATGCTCTCAAATTGGAAGTAACTGCAGAGCATCAAAAGGAAAATGTAGGGTAAAACACTTGAAAATAAAAGAAACAAGGGGGAAGAAATTGAATCCCTGTTACTAATAAGGATCAGAAAGCAATTTCATTATATGCTGATAAACGTTATGTTAGGGTTAGGGTTACAGGAAAAAAATGCAAATAAAAATTTGCAGAACACACATAAGGATGTGGAACACTTACTTGTAATCTTCGACTCTTTCATTGGCCAGTGCAGCCCTTGCAACAGAGAGAAATGCAGCATCAACATTGTAGTCCTCTTTGGCTGATGTCTCAGTATAAGGTACATTTCCCTTGGCACCACACCACTCCTTGGCTTTCTTCTCAGGCACCTTTACCCCTCAAAAAAGGTTAAAGCATATTAATTAATTTCCACTGCCTTTTTATTTATGGTTAAAATACAAGAATAGTATTAAAACTCTGGAAGAAAAAAAAAAAACTTTAGATAAATAAATTAACTCTCACCGCTCGGCTGCTCCCGCCGTCGACATCGATCTTGTTTCCGATTAATACAAAGGGAAATGTCTCTGGGTCAACCGGATCTGCCTGCAGTCCATTCCCACAACTCGTTCGATATACTTCTTAAACAAATGAAGCAGTTACGGAAAATCTGGTTCGCATCGTGGAATAGCTATTTCAAACAAAAAGAATGCAAAAGAAATAGCTACTCTTGTGTACCACGAATGGAACGGACAATGATTAGCTACTCCGGGAGCATGGCTGGCATGAATATTCTTGACCGAGCCGTCAACTCTTATAAAGTCAAACGAACAACACAACAGCCTATTTATATGGGAGGAATGAAATGGCTGTACTGATCCAAGCATGATATTCATAAATAATTTTAATTCACCTGTCTAAGAAACTCCTCATGCCAGTTGTGAAGTGTCTCAAAGGACTTGTAGACATTGACGTCATACACAAGAACACAACAATCTGCACCTCTGTAGAATGCCACCCCAAGGCTCTGAAATCTTTCCTGCCCCGCTGTGTCCCATATCTTAAACACAAATAGAAATAAATTCGAGCAATTTAATTAAGAAGTCATTAATTTCCTCAAGTAAGATTTAATTTTAAAAGTCATTATTATTTTGTGATTTCGAACTAATCAATCGACTCACCTGCAGAGTGACCAGCTTGTCATCAACTTGGAGTTCCTTTGTCATGAAATCAGCTCCAATCGTTGCTTTATACTGTTGACTGAATTTCTTATACACGTATCTAAATTAATACGCAATTAAGGATTAACACACAAAGCTTCTTTCTTGTTCCAAAACAGAAAGGCCTATGAATTATATATTTTACGTGTTTTTGAAGATGCATATAATATTAACAACACCAATATTATTAAGGTAATAATTTCTCATAAATGAAAAAAAAAGAAAAGAGAAGGTATTATATGATGGCAATGGATACTGGTTCATCAAAGAGGTCTTCCCCACCCTGACAATCATAGAAAGAAAAAGGAAATAAATAAATATGCATTACAATTATAAAAATAAAAATAAAAAACTGAAACCGATTCCAAAACCTTGTAAAATTAAAAAATAAAGTCAGTCGCCATCATGAAGAAGAAGAGAGAAACTTACCCGCTATCACCGAGCACAATCACCTTGAGCAAAGTTCTCCCTCTGGTCAGCATGGTGGCGGCAGCGATCGACCGAGCGAGCGAGCGAGCGAGCGATCGATCGATCGACAAGGAGAAAATGAAGACAAATGGTGGCGAAGGAGAAGAGAGGGGCCTTGAAGAAGGTTTTGTTCATTGTTTCCTTCTGTCGTCCCTTTTTAAGCATCTGACTTTCTGATTTTTATTGCCTCTCTGTTTAATGCAGTTGGTTGGTTGACCCGGGAAAGGGCTCTCGTGAGGTTTCACCAACCATTGCCGCCAGCGGATTGAAGCTATTATTTTTTTTATATTTAGCCCACAGTAAATTATGCCAATAGCGTATATGTGATGGGTTTTATTTATTTATTTATTTATATTTAACCCACAATAATAAACTATATAAATAGTGTTTATTCAATTACGGAGAGGGGGGGGGGGGGGAAGAAAATCCCAAGTTTCAGGAGGTGATTGACCAATCAGAGAACTGCCACGTGTCACCAGCGTGAACAAGTTTAGAACATTTTTTTAAGATTTGGATGGAGGAACATTAATCAATGAGTAGTGCCCGTGCTTCCCTCTACTTTTGTTTCTAGACGATAGATTGGGACACAAACACTTCAATCATCATTTCGTGTGTATATCTAAGGACTCTCAATGAGTTTTTTTTAAAGATTTTTTAATGATGAAAGATTCAAACAAGTATTATTTAGAATTATTTTTAAAAGTTGTAATTGTACAAATCGAAAGAATGTGAAAAAAAAAATATAAGGACTTATCGATTTTCAAGCAATTAGTATTAGTACACACCTATCATTTTAATAGTGAAAATTCCAAAACTGTTATTAAAAGTTATGATCTCTTGATATTTCAGTATTTTAAAAAGGGCCTCTACCCATGATCGACATACATAAAAATTGAAAGGTTCTCATATTTCTTCATTTTCTTTCAATGCATATGGTTAAAATTTAGCGAAAATGATGAGGGCCTTCATCTTTCATAATTATAAAAATCTAAGAAACGTCTTGGATTTCCCACCACTATTTATAGGATTTGACTTCTACCGAATACATTTTTCATCCATCAATGTAACTATTTTTTAAACTTTTGATTCTTAAATCTCACTTAAAATTGTCACATATCTATATTTTTTTTAATATTATTTAAATCCTTACTGCTAGAATAGGGCCAAAATGGGTAGAAAGTTTAGTTAGGATTTAAATAATTGTATACTTTTACCTTTTTTGATTTAAAAAATCTTGAATTTTAGTGAATTGGATGGCTCGAGGAATATGAAATTAAGAGGATCATCTTCCTTCAACTTCCATTCATCTATGTTGGGTTGGCCGCTCAAGTAAATAAAAAGGTTTGTGTATGCTGACGTAGTGAGCAATATTTCCAATATGATAAGGAAAGCATCGTACTTTCACATTATTTGAATCTAAATTCTAAAGTTAACTTTCACTTGAATAATTTATTTTTGTTTATGTCGATGTCTTATATTCAATAACCGGAGTTTAAGCCTTAATTGTTCCAAGATTATACTTGCTTCATTAATAGAAGTTTGATCTATAAATTAAAAAATATTAAAAAAATTCTGAATTTACTTTATAATAGGGTATAGTGTTCCTTCCATTGCATAAAGTAATATATTGTCCGTCGGACAGAAATTAGTTTAAACTCTAAAGTATACATTAGATTTTAAGTTGAATCTTAAATTTTTTCACTTAAAAATGATCCTTAACATTTTTGAATTATGATACTTTAAATCCTACCATCGTATCAATCTAGTCTGATGGACAAAGACCACCCAAGCCTTCCTGAAATTTAGTTTAAACTAATTGATTACTTAAGGTTGTAATATGGGGATATATCCCAAATTTAGGTTAAAAAGCTTCTATTTAGGGCAATAATCTGCACGCCCACATTTGGGAATGAATAAAGATGAGCTAGCAGCCAAAATCACCCAAACAGGAATCCTAGGTCGATCAATCTTCCTCGTACTTTGATGAACTTCTCAAATCTCTGAAGAAACAGAAACAGTCGCTCTTCCGAATTTCAGTCATGCTTGGTAAGAATCCCTGCATTCTGGCCATTTGTTATGTCTTGGAATTTCAGGGCTTTGGGGAGCTTGAAATATTGGAACTTGATGAATTCTTATCTGATTTAACGTGCTATGCGTTTGGTTTTGTAAATCATTTCATACCATTTTCCACGAATTGAATTTGAAGTTCTTCTGAGTTTGTTTTATTAGGTGGGTACATGGTGTGAGTGCTAGTTATAAATTATGTCGACTACGTGCCTGGTAAAATGCCAAACTAAAAGTGACAAGTTACGGTTATGAGTTAAACCTCAAGTTGTAGTGTTGAATTCTTACCAATGATTTAGGGTTTTGGGGGCTATAGGGTTTAGGGTATAATTTTAGGTAATTAAAAAATGTGCATCCCAAGTGCTTGATGGAATGTGTCTTTGAAAATGAGCTTGTCAAATAGATTAATACATTGGGTTTTTCTGTTGTTTCCCATTCAGACAGTACGATAGGAATGTGCCAATTCATTTTGTTTCTGTTTCTGATACTTTCGTGTTGAGGCTAGGTTTAACTTGCTTTGTTTCTAGTGTTTTAAAACTCTAATGTTCATGACAAAGCCACTGGACCTATCAAATTCTTGTTTTTCTGAAACAAGAACTGCGCATATTATAAATCCTAGAGGAAAGCTTTTTTTTTTTATTTGAAACTTTGAAATTGGAAATTTTGGCAGAAAACAAATGACAAATTATGATAACAGGTACATTCATTTGCATCTTTTTTTTTTTAGACCAGTGAGTGGAACTGATTAAACAAGACTCTAAAATACATAAGATTGGAACCATGGAATGCAAACCCATTTCTTCTCCATTTTCATGGTTGTAGATTTGTGTGTGAGATTTTACATAGCCTTATCTTTAAGAGAAGTGAAAGTAGTGTGCTATGGAACACTTCTTGATTCTGTGTTGAATCTGCTGATATGAGATGCCCACTGCTTTATGGAATCTGTGACATGGTCTATGTATACTGTGGTTGCACTTCCCCCTGCCACATCGTTTCTTTAATATGTCGAGGAGTAGTTCTATAACCCCTTACTATTGATGGACATAGCTAGTATTATGTATATGTGGAGAACTGCCCTGGAGGAATTCATCGTGTGTTTAGCAATGGTGAAATATGACCTGTCATGGTCAAAGCAATAGGAACCTTATCAAAATGGGTAGTAGTTCACTCCTAGAATCATTTGCCAAATCTCACTTCTCTAACATCCTCTGGGTGCAGGAGTTCTTATTTACTGCTAAAATGTTTTTATGGTGGTTTCCCTGCCGTCAAAACTAAACTCATATCCCCTAGAAGTATAAAGCATACCCTTTATGCACAAAGAGGAAAAGAGAGAAAAAATAGGCATGGTTACAAATACAGGGATCCGGATATATGAGACACAGGAACACACCAACACGTCAATGCTTCAAAATTTAGGATACGGATGCCTCAATTTATGAATTTTTTTTTTTCCTGTTTCCCATTACAGAGTAAAGGAGGAGGACAATCGGAGGTTGGCCACTCCATTGGCAATGGTGGAAGTATGGTGGTCCCTTGTTGGGGCTGCTATTCCAGCCATTATTGCTGGGCAGGCTTTTAGAATGAAGAGAAGGCACAGTGAGGAGCACAAAATCAAGAGTGCCCGTGGGAGGGAAAAGAGTTCTGATGACATTTTCGTGTGTGAAAGGGTGTGTACATCGAAAAGAATGTTGAAGAAGGTTGGAGCATTCTCCAAGGACCCGATTCCGGATACGTGTGTCACCGTTTGTGGTGTATCGGAGCTCGACGCGTGTTCCGATGCCTGTGCTCGGACCGTTTGTGTGAACCAGCATCAGGTTCCGAACTGGAACGACATTTGCTTAAGGAGATGTCAAAGCGAATGCCTTCAACTTTCAGCTTCTCGATCGTCCTAATAATATGGCGCCTTTGTTAAATTCGATGATTAGTTTTTTGTAGAACAATGTTGATTTTACAGAGTTACTGGGTTCATTCCATCTTTAAATTCATGGATTTGTTCTACAAATGTTGTAAACTTCTATTTTGAGTGCATCATATTGTGATTGATTATCACCGCAATCCTTTAGTGGAGAGTGACCACCCAAGTTTTTCTCTCTTTTGTATTGTTATCTACTGCACCTATTGCTATTAGAAAGCGAATCTTCTGACTGCTTCAGTGTGTTCCTTGGGGTGATTTTTTTTTTCTTTTTCTCCAAAATTCCATCAAGGATAAGATTAATTTTTCATTCGTTTGTCGCATGAATAATGTGGTGCTGCCCACAATTCCATGTAATTTTTATCCCCTCCTTAACGATATTTTCAAATAATATTTTGCAATGAAGTTTTAATCACAAAATTAGAAAAGATGTTTGTTTTTTCCTTTAGTATTCCTTATTATTTCACTCATGTTGTGTGATCGACTTTATGTCCAGAAGTAGTCGTTTAATAAAGAACGCATCCCTCTTTCGTCGAAAGGGAAAAAACATAATTAGAAATAATAATCAACATTTCTCATATGGAAGCTATTTCAAGTCACCATGTTATATGGAGTTCAGATACAATTTAAAGTATTTATACACAAACTATGGAATTTTTATGAATACCAAACTTTAGAATGTGGAAATCAATCCACTCATTGCAGTTGGAGTTCTTATTAAGTTGATGAATTCATTT
This sequence comes from Santalum album, assembly GCA_034195605.1. NCBI lineage: Eukaryota > Viridiplantae > Streptophyta > Magnoliopsida > Santalales > Santalaceae > Santalum > Santalum album. The sequence goes on from CM067267.1 coordinate 12,937,032, forward strand.
AACCTTTAAAGCTTATTTATTTAAGGATTGCTCCACCGTTAACATATTTCACTTCTTTAACGTGCTCTCATATCTCGAGTGATCGTAGTTTACTTGGATCCTACCACTAGACAAAGCTACACAACTTTGAAAGTTTTTAAATAGCCTAGTCAAGAATATCAATAAAAGAACATGCAAGGCTAAGTACACTCGTAAATTGTCACATAGTCCGTTATCTCTGTCGTAATATTTAAAACTATTAAATGTGAGCCCTAAAAATTGAGTCAACGATCACTCCAGTTTCAACATTGCTAGAAGATGTGAAGTTTATGCATAAAAACAAGCACATTCCCCTTATAGTAAGACAGTTCGCATGAAAATTTTAAGAGAGCCCATACAACCTCTGTGTGCACTTTCTTCTGCTGTACATTTCAGATCTCGCCTCTTGAAACATGTAATAGTCAAGAGTGCAACATAATGTGTCATGGGCTCAGCATCTTTCCATTTAAATATTATCGCTACATAAAATGCTGTATATATATATATATATATATACACATGGTCAAGGGTGCTCTTCTCCTCATCAAAAAAAAAAAAGAAAGAAAAAAAAGAGAAAGAGAGAGAGTGCCCTTCTCAAGGTGGGCAACTTTTTCATCTACCAGGAACTTTACACTGTAAATTTAGTTAGCTGCTGAGGATCTTCGATAAACATCAGGGGCGGGCAATCCCTCAGTTCCATCTCTTTGCATTCTTCAACCCTTTCGATTTTGCTTTCGCCTGCTGAAATGCCTGCATTTTTTGTTTCTTACGAGCTTCCTTCTCCGCCTGTTACACACGGAAATTCAATAGTAAGGTTGTTTTGTTCAGTTTATATGCTCTTCTAGGGACTAAGCTTCTTATTTTTCTTTTTCTTTTTTCACTTTTTTCTTTATTATCACAATCCATATATGGAACAGAGGATACCTGCATGTGATGGCAGCACCACCTCAAACATATATACTATTACCAAATCAAGATAGCAATTATATGGGTCCAGCCATAAAGAGCAATGCTAGGTGCACAAAAAAGTTTGCAGAACTATCCACATCCACTGATATAAGTGGGCTGGGCTCCATTCACTAGTACAATGGGGCCTACACCCTGGTGTATATTCTGTAAACTCCTCTTGCATGTTTTTTGTACAACTAGGCTTGTTATCATAAATGAATCTCACAATTCCAAAGATAATGTTGTTTGGGCAGTTTTAGATTAGCCTACAGAATGAATTGACTCTCGGTAGAAAAAATACCTTGGACATCTTTGATTTAGACTTCATTTTAGGAGCCTTCTCTTCAAGCTCAGCCTCGCGTTCGAGTTCTTTTTGCCTTGCATTGAGGTTTTTCTCTAGATAATACTGCAAAATTGTGGAATTTCAAATGGTCAGTCAGGAACAATAAATAAATTCCACAAGAAAAGGCTATATCACATTCATTTGGATTGATACGCCTCAATAAAACTAACTACTAGCTACGCTGCCATGCTATAGGGTTCAAGAAGCAATTTGGGTACATACCATTCACGACCGAGACAACGCACTATAACTCAAAACAAATTTGATTTCAAGATGAAAACCTAAAGACAGAAAAGACGTTGAATGAAGGGATTGAGAACGGGAAGAAGAATACTGATTTCCGTTCCCCTTTAAGATAGCATAAGGAAATGGAAAGGCGTTTGCTTTAGAATTGTCATTCCCCTATTTGAAAGAATGAGTAATCCATCCCCAATCTCTTTCCTTTGTTATTCCGTTCCCATTCCCACCATTCAAACAAACTAATAGAGTTTGGAGAAACAAACTACAAACATTATACGGGTAATGGTCAATCAGCTATCTCTTTCTTAATTTTACCATAAGGATTACTTCAAACCAAACAATTATTGTATCACATCGATTTCGGCATCCACAATCTGCCAAGTGGTGTCCACCTTTGAGCTTTGTTTTGGTTTGACAAAAAAGTGACACTTTTCCAGTTATGGCTATAGAAACACTAGAGACATACTGAGCACGTTAGCATGGTTCCTGTGGAGGGCTGTGGTTTGGGACATTACAAATGATATCAGATCCCAATATCAAAACCTGGCTCTAATACCTTTTCTAACGTTCCAAACCACAGTCCCACCCCTGGGGCCATAGAGAAACAACGTCCCCATCACAATTAGTTTTCTAACAGTTACCAGAACAATTCAACCATCAGTCTTTAAAGTATTAAGAAAATGAACCAAGTCATCTGCATAAAACAAGAGATTCAAAATGAATAATAATTACGGGATTGCCTTACATTGTAATCACCAGCATAGTCCTGCAAATTGCAGTCTTTAACTTCCACAACTCGATTAACTATTTGCTTTATAAAATATCGGTCATGTGAAACAGTAATGACAGCACCCTGGTACTCCGCTATTGCTTCCTGAGAAGCAAATAGATTCACATTATCTCAATTAAAGTTTAATTTGGATACTACAATAAACACTGGATATAGGGACAGACAGGAAACAAGAATCGAACCTCTAGCATCTCTTTGGAAGGTATATCTAAGTGATTGGTTGGTTCATCCAACACTAACAGAGTTGATGGTTTCACCATAAACTTACAAAAAGCAAGCCGTGCCTAAACAGGAAAACAAGGTTAGAGATCATGCCTTGCAACAAGAAAAAGATACCTTTTTTTAATTAAAAAATTAATCAAAAAACTGCACAAGGATCACGGAGAGACCAATACGTAAGGCTAAAAAAGATTAGACATAAGGCCAAAACATATAAACCAGATTCATTGGGAAAAAAAATGCGGCGGTCAGAATAACTTTTAATTCTGCACTAGCCAATGACCTGTGCAATGCACGGACCTTTTTCTCTTCTACTTCATCATCATCATCATTTTTTTTCCAAGAAAAATCTCATTTTTTTGTAATTTAGTTTTAAATTATATGCTAACAAATTTTCTGTAAACATTTACAACTTCAAATGACTAGCAAACCATAGTCACATTTTATTCTTAAGAAAGTGGCATTTCTTCAAAACTAAATAGTCAATAATTATTTAATGAGGTAACAATGTTAACTATAAATATTCTATTATAGTGTTAATCACAATTAAATATTATTGTGGGAGAGTACATGGCGTCCCCTGGTTCTATCGCAGATAATTATTCTGCACTAATGTGTACACACACACACACACACATATATATATATAACTTGGACCACAAAAAAAAACAGTGGCCCACTACTATGTCTGTCTCCTATCTTGATGTTCTCTTTTTCAATTTATTTTTTATCATTTTAATAAGACTTCTGCTCTGTTAGAAATTAATGTCAAATTACCAATTCCAAAAATAACGATGAAGAATTACCTACATATCATGCTTGTGTATAAACACATTATTCTTTTCCTAACATGATCATATTTCTACCAACATAAAGTCAAATGAACTGAACCGTGGGAAACCATCACAGTGATATTAAAGCATATGATAATAAAACAATTTATGGGAGAACTTGAAAAAACCAAATATGTCTTCTACCAAAAAAAAAAAAAAAAAAAAAAAAAACACACACACATTTACACATGGATATAATCTTTCAGATTACCTTCTCTCCACCACTCAAAAGGGAGACCTTCCTGTCAAGCATATCAGATTTAAAATTACAGCGTCCAAGAAGTCCTTTTATTTCATCAAGTCTCCAGTCAGTAGCGGCTTCTTCAACTGTTTCAAGCACTGTTTTATCCAAATCAAGTGCCTCGGCCTGAAAATTATATTAATCTATATAAGCATGATGTGGGGAATTACAATAATGTGTACATGAATTACCATGGTCGCTAGTTCAAACCCAATACAGGTCCATTTTGGGTTAGCATTGGATTTAAAAATTCAATAGTCTCAAACTTCCATTTCGCTAGGAAGGTGGGCTTATCTGTTAGGAAAGCCATTTCGAGATAATAAGACTTTGGGCGAAATTCAGAAAGGCCTATTGGATGCCCATTAGGCTTTCCAAAAGACATATTCTGAATGGATACAAGTGGTAAAAATACTAATTTACAAGCGATACAGTCTTGTAAAATCAATTGTGTACCAAATCTACCCCAGGTGGGTGCCTAAGCAGGAATAGTGAAATGACACACCTGATTCTGCTCAAAATAGTTAGGCAGAATGTTATGCTCCCCAAGAAGCACTTCGCCTCCTCTTGGTTTCTCAAGACCCATAATGAGCTTAAGCAGAGTACTCTTTCCACATCCATTAGGGCCAATTATGGCAATTTTCTCTCCCCGTTCAATTGAAAGTTTTGCCTTGTTGAACAGTACCTATCAACCAGTGCTATGGATATTAAAAGTAAAACATAAACAGTAACCAGAAAATTATTCTTCCTTGAGATGAATATGCTTTACCTTATCCCCGTAACCGAATTCCAGATTCTTAATTGTTACAACAGATCTGCCACTCCTTCCACGTTCAGGGAACCTGATCTTCATTTGTTTCCGTTGAAATGGCTTTTCAACTTGGTCCTCTACTTGAAGTTTTTCCAGTTTCTGTTATTGCAAACAAAACCAATAACAAATTTAATAAAGATGATGGTAATGACGACACTTTAGAAAGTTTCTGTAACCAAATCAGCTGAAAAATTGGAAATGGCATAACAGAGGAACTAAAGGAATTCCATGGTAATCAAAATGGCAGAAAAGATAAACGAAACAAGAAGCTCCTAACAAAGCAGACCTTTCCAGAAGGAAAAAAAAAAATTAGGAAAACAGTGTAAAGGTAAAGAAAAATGCCAAAATAAAAACACAAACTTATATTAATTATTGTACACACATTCATCCAAATAATTATATAAATTCAAAAAAATGCAATAGTATTTATATAGGAAAGCAACACATCTCCGCTGCATTGCTTCTGTTTCAAAAAAGAAAAAATGGTCAGAAGAGAGAATGAGCCTTAGGTTTCTGAGAAAGATTTGGGAGTGAATCCATAATAGCAACAGACTAGAAGTTTCATAGAAAAAGATGGATTTGTTTCCTTTGCAACAGTTGCATTATGATGCCAATATGAGTGACCCGCAATCTCTTTTTCATTGGTAAAAATGCCCAAACCCCATGTAGCAACTACAATGAATTGCACTCTTTACCTCCCACAACATCAGGGATTTAAAAACAATCTGGTACCATTAGGCCACACAACTAGTGGTGAGTGAAACAATATTAATAATTAAAGGTAATGCGGCACTCCTTATGAAACTTTGGCAACTACAGAATACCACATTATTGCAATCTTCTACTCATTTGAAAATCAATATTAATTGATACTAGTAGCCAGGCAATGCTTTCAACAACTTATATCGAGCTACTACATACTTGTTACTCTTCCAGTATTTTTTTTTAAATAAATCATAATCATTGCTCAGACAGAAGATCTACTACATACCTTTTCAGCAGTTGATGCACGGCCAGCATTGGCCCCAGCACTTAGCCTGCTTATCAAGTCTTTGGCATGATCAATTTCCTTCTGCTGCTTCTCCCATGCTGCATATTGAGTTTCAATCCAGACTGCCTTGTCCATCACATATTTAGAGTAATTTCCTTCATATGTCCTAGACACACCCATATCGGTTTCCACAATTTTTGTACACAACTGATCAAGGAAAGCCCTGTCATGAGATATAATGACCATCGGTACATCCTGCTTTTGAAGATAACCTTCAAGCCACTCAATTGTGTCAAGATCAAGGTGGTTAGTGGGCTCATCCAAAAGTAATAAATCTGGATCCTGCAGATGAAGACACATGAATTGTTGATCAACAACATGCTAACATTTTAAGACAATATATATGTAAACGATCAACCAACTACACATAGATAATCCATTAGGCTCAGTTTTGCTGTCAGAACAAAATGGATTTCAAAGAGTAAAATCATTACTCACTGAAAATACTCATTCCATTGTCCTTCCCATCATAATTAAAAATGAATGAACTATGGAAATTTTAGATTGCAACTATTAGCCAATAACAAATAATCCCTTCTACAAGCTATAACATGATACTTCTGTTATTTACCAAAATAATAATAATAATAATAATAATGATACTTCTGCAAAATTGCTCTCGTCAGCACAATTTAGTGGCCCAACCAGACCATCTATTGTGAGATACAGACATTTTAGTTCAGCCTTTCTCTTAACTACTGCCAAACAGTTTATCAGCACAATTGTTTGCATGGAAGTGAAAGCGCACGAAGCAACATAATACTACAATCCTAAAAAGTGATCAAAGCGATATGAATCACACTAAAGTAGTACCTGAAGTAGAATCTTCCCAAGTGACATCCTCATCTGCCAGCCACTGCTAAACGAGCCCACCAGCCTATCTGAATCCTCAGGTGAAAACCCGAGTTCCGGCACCAACTTATTAATCTTAGAATCCACCTCATCCAAGTCAACAGCCTGCGCCCGTGTCTGAAGCAAATCGAATTCGTCCAGAAGCCTTCCCATTAATTCTAAATCTTCCACTGAATTCTCAATTGCCTTCTGCACCCTTTCCAACCTCCCCGCTATCTCCATCTCCTCCTTAAACGCGCTCATAAACTCTTCCTTCACTGTCCTGCTAGTGCAAACCTCGAATTCTTGACTCAGAAACGAAATTTTCATATTGGGTTTGGCCTTAACGATATTTCCCGAATCCGCTTCTTCCTCCCCTGCAATAATTCTCAATTGGGTCGTCTTTCCCGCCCCATTTACACCCACCAGCCCTACTTTTTCACCCTTTTTCACTTCCCAACTCACATCCTTCAACAGTGTCACGCCCTTAAAGCTCTTACTCACATTCTCTAACCTAACACCCGAAGATATACTCGAAGCCCCACCACTAGACTGCTTTTTCACATTCTTACGGTCGTATTCCTGCACCGAATTTTTTGAAAACAGCGATTCTATGTCATCTGTGATCCCAGTTCCAGCTACGGGCGTTTCTATAGCTACCGCCGATAATTTAGACAAAAACGAAGATTTCTTACCTCTGGGAGTGAATAAAGTTGTGGGATTGATATAGCTTACGTTACCCGATGACGACTGAGCGGTCGTGGAGATTGAAATCGGCCGGCGGGGCCGTAGTGTGGGCTTTCGAGCATCGAGGAGAGGTGAGCCAGTGAAGAAAGTCGATCGGAGCTCGATGTTGGAAAGCTTAGGCACCAAATCCATGTTTGATTAGTAGAAAAGAGACTGATAATTGGTAAGAAAGTGATGAAATTGCGTTCTCTTTCGCGATAAATTCTGGGTGGTTGAAAGGGTGTGAGAGAAAAATGATAAGAGTAGCGGCTGAAGCCTCAGTGCTCCGAGGCCATGAAACGAAGAGAGCCAAAGGCGTGGCACTTTTCGAGAACCAATATGTATTCTCGTATGGTGATTATTAATCTTGTTTTCCAGGGAAGAAATATATATATATATATATATATCAGTTGCACATAAGTTAGAAATCTAAATATTTCTCATATGTCACCTTATAAAATAATTCCTTTTCCATATTAAGTGGATTTGAGCATAGTTAGGCCTTAATGATACCGCATACAAAAGGAAGGCCTTGAAAATGTGATTTATTTAGTAATTTTATTAACCCAACCCATCTCAGCCGATTTGAAGTGGATCGGTTCAGCTGCCTCAGCTTGTTTGAGTTTAATCTGCCCTGCGGTTTGATTTTTTACTTAAAAAATTAATTTTTTTGGAACAAAAACACGTGTTTATTGCAAGTAATATACGCTAATAATATGTCCAACATACATATGGACATCTCCATTCCAACATATAAAATAAAGTTTCATACACATACAATGTTTATTACAATAAACATATACTAATAATGGCAATAAACATATACCAGAAAGAGGATGGATGGTGATATAACAGGTATTTCTCCTCCGTCCATCTCTTTTTTTTTTTTTTTTGACTTTTTATTTCAGTTTTCTTTTCCGCATAAAATTTTCACGCTTCTAGTTTTACCCTAACCCACACTAATGCCTTCACTTTCAACATGATTTTGAAAATTTGACATAAGATGCCATGTAAATCGAGATTCATAATTTATTTACCCCTCGTCTCTCTGATTAATTCTTAAAAGCTCAAATGAGATCAGATTTTGTTGATCTATATATCATTGAAATTATTTTTCAATTGTTCTTTGATTTCAGACGGATATTAAAGATATTTGGAAATCATTTTAAATCTCGATTTTTTGCATTCTATCCTAAAATATACATATATGGTCAATTTTCAAAAAGTTTTGAGGCATTACTCTAGGTGAGGGTAAAATTAAACGTGTAAAAGATTTTATGTGGACAAAAAATTTAAAATGAAAAATTTAAAAAGAGATGGACACACGTCGAGTGAGGGGGCCAAATAGTAAGGAAGTTCTTGCTACTCGATTAGTAGGAAATTTTTTTGTCTAATCTGAGGCCGAGAATAAGGAGTATGAGTCTATACCCCAAAATAACGTGATTTTGCTAAAAATAATTTTTATATAATAAATTTTTTTAATAAAATTAAGTTATTTTAGATTATTAGATGATAATTTATGTGAGTCCAGAGTCGTATTCCTTTTTCCCTCTGAGGTAAATACAAAATAAGGATGAATAAATAAACTTGGATGACTATGGCCGGCCCAAGAAATTATTGGGCTGGGTCATGCTTTGTTGAAGGTCTTCTTCAGTAGCTCTAAAGCCCGGCCCATTTATGCTGTTAGCATCATGGGCCGGCGGACTTTGGGAGCATAAGCAACCAGTCTCCTTTTGTATCATTTTCTCTGGACTTTTTTGGTTTCGAAGGAGGGAAAATTATTTGTGCCGTGGCACGGCATGAAAAATTACGTACTTCGGCACCTCAAATGACACTTTGGTTTTCATTTCATAAATTTAAAAATTAATTGAATGAGTATGGAAAAATAAGATGACGGACAAATTTTCATAAAAGTCTATTATTTATTGAGTTCTCATTATGTTATAAATTATCAAGACATTTGAACCATCATAATTGTTTTAAACATTTAGATCTTATGGATAGGCGTGCATATATATATATATATGTATGTATGTATGTGTGTGTATATATATATATATATATGTATATGTATGTATGTATGTATGTATGTATAAACGAAACTGCATGAAAGTGACATTGCCTCTATACTCATTTAATCCGTATGATTGAAATTTTATCAATAAACACCAAATGAATAAAGGTAATAATATTTCCTACCATATCATATCATCAAGCCTCTCAAATAAACATGGGGAAAGAACATAACCAGGAGTCACTATAGTTTATTCATGTTTAAAATGCTAGTCTCTATGTTTGTCGTATGTCCTCGTCACTATTTGTTCCTTGTTGCGGTGTGCATTTCTCCTAGAATGCTGTTGTTGTTATTGCTAGGTCATCATAGTGCCTTCGACTCACATGTCTGACAACTAATTTTGGATCGATATTGATGATATTTTTTATTTTGTCGCTATTTGATGTCCAATAAATCTACCTTTTTTTCCTCGCAGTGCTCAGAGGGAACTAAATAAGAATGTCTCTTGTAGAAATTTCATCCATTTAATGCTTTTGAAAGTACACAATTTTTTGTGACCAAAAATTTTTTTTTAAAAAAAAGTACAAACTTCTTCCATCCATTCCAGGGGCTTTTGCAATATCCAAGTGTCCTCATAAATTTCAATTATTACAATTTAGCTTCCATCATTTTCTTTTCCCTCGTCTCCTCTCCCTCCCTCATTATATTTTTCTAGGGAGATTGTCAAGAGAGAGAACAAAATCACAAGAGGTACATTGAGCACAATAAAATTATGGGGAGAATATCCAAATTTCGTTGAAACTCCAATGGGGATTTAGCTATTTTTCCAATAGAAAATTATTTAGAAATGATATTTTTTTCGATGCTTTACTAGCTGTCTCAAAATGATCAGTATACTTTCATTTCTCATTTTTCATACTGAACTTTATAATATTGCATTAAGTAGCTTTAAAAGAACGTCGCCCCCTCCATTTGCTCTTGCAACTTTACTCTACATTTTTCTCTTCAAGTAAATCTCAAGGCATTTTTAGACAATTTTAAACGTGCGAATTCAGATAGCACACAAAAATATATACGCTTGTTAATTTCCATGAGATTTAAGAATGTTGAACATATTCATCATAATTATTGAAAATTAAGAAAATCAAAAGTAAACTATAGTATATAAGGAATACTGAATTTTCAATGCTTATGATGAATGTGTTCTAAATTTATACAACTCATAAAATTGATAGTTCTATATATTTTTTAATGTTAAAAATACCTTCGAAATGATTAGGAAAGTGAAATGAAGTGAGAAATTGATGGATGAAACCCCTTAAAGAGACTTGACGACAATGATGGAATTATAACATTATGAAAGTTTAATGTGAAAAATGAGACATATCAAAGCACAGTGATCATTTTGAGATAATTCCACATAATTCTCTTCGAAATTTACCTAGAAAATTTGTTTAAAAGTGATATTTTTCTGATGCTTTTATGACTCTAGCCACTCATTTGATTCATAGAATGAGGTGGAATAGGTATTTAATAAAAATTTAATATATATAAAGATACAAATATGTGAGATATTCCTCTTTATATGTATTATTTATATGAAATACTTATTTCATTTTTTTTTATGAATCAAACGAATGGTAATATAGAAAGGTCAAACTTAGGCAAAACAAAGGTATTTATTAATCATTTGAGCGTAGGTAGCGGCTGTCAAAGCAAATCTAAGCCCCGACTAGTCAATGCTCACCAACCGCTCGCCTACCTACCCTTAGTAACGTAATTATGACTTCAACCTATCTTAAAATGTTAAAAGTATATTAAAGAACTCAAATTTCTTTATTTTATATTTTTATATAAGAATTTGTATCGAAATTTCTTTATAAGGAAGTTTGGCTAAATATTTAGGGTCCCTTAAATTATAAAGTGTTCTTTTTTGGTAATTTCTTTTAAGAAAAATTATAGTTAACTCCCTATAGTTTTAATGAACTCATAAAAGTTAACTTTTCCTTCAAATTTAATGGTTTGTTTTTCTATAAATTTTTTAATGTTTAATATGATAAAAAAGACTTTAATTTCATAAATTACCAATAAACTAATTTCTTAACCCCTGTAGTAGTGATACTCAAATAAATGGACGCTTTTATACTTCTTGTACCTTAAAAAATATATATCCTATCGAAGTTATATGTTTATAATCCCAACTAATCATGATAATTATAAGCATGTGTACGGATATTATAAGTATATAGGTAGATGTACATATAAATGCTTTTTTTTATATAATAAATATATCTTTTTCATGACCTAAGAATTATAAAAATGATTAGTGATTGAGGTAAGAAGTTAATTTTTAGTAATTTAGGAAATTAAAGAGTATTTTTTCTTATTAAATGCTCTAAATTTTTGTTTTGGAATAACAAGAAGTTAGATTTGATAAAAAAGTTAACTTTTGTAAGTCTATTGAAATTATAGAGAGAGTTATGTGGTAATTTTGAAATTATAAAAATATTTCCTAGATAAAGCTAGAAGAAGATTAAATGTAATTTTTTTCCCTTTAAAGCCCCCATTTTGTATTTTTCTTTGGGTGAGTTCCAATATTCGTTTTGAATGTGGTACCCACTACGTCCCAATCGAGGGCCCTACCCACAGTCACTGTTGTTACTTTGTTCTCATGTTTTCTATGCTCATATTTTTATTTATTATTTTCTTGATAATTGAAACTCACCCTTGTGAATGTTACGGTCGCTTTCTAGTCAAAGTAATTATTCCCAATAACTTGGATCGAGTAAATTAAAATAAATTAAACCTTGGTAAATTAATGTGAGGTTTTCCAATCTAGAGGTCGTTTTTTATTACTTTATATAATTTATATGCAGTTTCATTATGAAAAAATATGGTTAACTTTAAAAAAGAAAATGAGACCGAAGGCAAGGGTAAAAAAATGGAAAGGAAAGACGAAATGGGATGATAATTATAGATTTTTTGCCCTTAATAGTTCAGGGATTAATAGAACTAGCCATTATTAATTATATCCCCTACAATTCAATTATCTGCATAATTTAGCACAGATCTCGAACCTCAAGCTTTAACAATAGGGCATATTATCAAGAAGTAGTATGAGAGGAAAAAATGTCCCTGTAGATTCGGTGGGTCAATCATTTTTATATGAAAGACTATACTATTTGGGGAGCTCATTCATTTAAGGAAGACTTTGCTTTTGTTAGGAAGCACTGTTTCATCTGGAACTCTATTCTCTTGGAATCGGGAGAAGTTAGCAGCGCCATTATGCTTATGAGTTCGCTGATGGAGGGAGGCAATATCAAAGCTAGGTCAACGTGCTTACTCTCTTTTCCTTCCTCCTCACCCCAGATGCCGTTGGGACTCTATCGTCATGGAATGTTGACATTTTTTCTCGTTGGGCCTTCATTTCTTAGCTTGCTGTCCATGTCAAGTTGCTCACTTTTGACAAAGCACCCTTCCTTGACAGGAATTCTCTCTACCCGCTCTATAAAGCCTTTAACAAACCCAAAAGCCATCCTTTTTTTTTCCTACAGCTTCTCTTCTAGAATTTGGTCTAGCATATGCTACTAGATTCACTTCCCTTAGAACTTTTCCTCACTAAAGCATTTCGCCCATTAGTTGTCCCATGGTTGTTGGCATTGGGGCTCTATTGGCAAGATCAGGTGCATTGCCTTTGCTGTTTCAATCTATTATATCTAGGAAGCTCATGATAAAAAGGTCTTCGAAGATGGCCCGGTTACTTGTTCTTTGGCCATTGAGAAGATTAAGTTCCAAATTTTGCATGCCATTCATTTAGTTAGGTTATATTAGCTGGCTTTTTGTTTGCTCTATCTTGTTTTGTTGCCCCCTTATTGGGCTAGGCTGGCTTTTCTTTTTGATTCCTGCAGGGTATGCCCCTGGGTTGCTAGCTGTTTCTTTGGTCGTTGCTTTTGCCACTCCTTTTTCTGCTGGTTTTTGGCCTTCTAATTTGGGCACCTAACTTTGCGGTTTTGCTTTGCGGAATCTACTCTTGCTTTCTCTTTGTACATTTTGGAAATATTCATATATACATATTTACCTTCTTCCCATAAAAAAAAAAAAGTAGTATAAGAGGAGATTTGTTATTTACTTTCTTTATAGTCCTGATTTAATTAGGGATAACGGTGTGAAAAAGCTCGATCTTTGATCCTACCGTGGTTTAAATTTCATCTTTTTATCTGCTGCACATCTATCTTCAAGGATACGGAAATGGTGATTGTTTGCATCGATTGAGATTTCGACAGGATATATTTCCAATCCAGTGGTTTGGCTAGAGGGTTCGACGGTGGAAGCTCTGAATTTGCTCATGTTGGGTCAGACTGAATTAAGAGGAAAAAAAAAAAAAAAGGACATCTTATGTTAGATATGAACAATTTAGATCACAAAGGACGAAAATGCCCCCCTAAAATTTCTGATACCTAAAGCTGCTCTCTCTCTCTCTCTCTCTCTCTCTCTCAAGCCATTCTCCACAGATTGAAGACTCTCCTTCGTTCTCGTTTTCGCGTGCCTGTGGTTCTCCCTTCGGTTACAAGCACGCAAAGCGCCAAACAACCCCTCCCACTTTCTTTACCCAAAAATGTGTCAGAGTTTGTGTGTGTATATATATTATCCTGTTCTTCTTCCATTTTTGTGGTCACATACAAGAATTATTGTACTACGCCTTTTGCTTGTGTTTGTGTGTGGATATGAAATGTCCTCCATCAATTCTCACCGTATACCGTTTGATTAGAGGGGACGTCACCTTTTTATTCCCTGATTTTGGGATTAGCATCGATTTAACTCTTTAAATTTGAAAATTATTAATTGGGTTCGTAATGTTTTGGAAATGTGACCAATTTATCCTAAAACTAACAGAACCGTAAGGATTGGATAGAAAAGACAAATAGACAGCGCATATCGGAGTTTTAGATAGGGGTAGATTTGAAATTGGACGCATTTTCTGTCAATTAAACCCAAAGGTACTACATATTGAGGCAAAAGCATATCAAGGCTTTTATTTCTTCCCATGTTGGATCGTGTGGACAAAAGTAGCACGAAAAATTAAGAGAAAATGTTGCGTTTACGCTCAATTAGCGAAAACGTACTAAATTCCAAAAACATCTGGTTAAAGCCACATTTACAGCTTCTCCATTTATTTTTATCCAATGAATGCATTTTCTGGTTTTCCACAAGTTTTTTCTTTTTTTAAAGTTTTTGAAAAAATTTCATTGAAAAAGGAAAAGGGAAAAGAAATGAAATTATAAATCAAAAATAGAAAGTAAAAAATGAAAAATATTTTCCATAACTAAATGGAACGTTCGAGTTTTAACAGATTTATTTTACCTTATAACTTTTAAAATTACGCTCAACGTACCCCTTTACTGCCGGTGCATCCTCTGGATGCTCCATTCGTGTCCCCGCTGGCCCTTTCCCTCGGCATGGGAGAAGGCCATGGCCTACACATTCAATTCTTAAGGGCCCTACTTTTTGGCGTGTCTTCCCCTTTTATGTCTTTCTTCGGTAAAGTATATTACATTTATTCCTAAGGGCCCTACTTTTTGGCTTTTCTCCCCCTTTTATGTTTTTATTTTGTTAAGTATTATATTTTTATTGTATTTTATTTTTACGAGTGACATTACATGAAAAAAAAAAAAAATTTCACATTAAAAAAATAGTCCAATCGATTCTATTTCCATCTCCATCACATCTTTTAACGATAGTACTCGCCACTTGCCGCTCTCCCGATCGAGGGCCCTTCCTGCTGTCGCTATTTGTTTTTCATGCTCATGTTTTTATTTATTACTTTTTCGGTAGTAAATTAAACAGCTAATTTCTTATTCAATAATTTTATACACGTAAAAAATTTTATAATAAAATTATAAAAAATTTATGTCTTATAAATTTAGGAAAGGACTTTTTAATAAATAACAACTTATGATTTCATAAATTTTATACATATAAATCTTTTGTAATTAGTCACCGTTCATTTCTTATCTAAGCAATCATTGATGGTAATTTTGATAAAGTAAATCAAAGATTAGGCCCATCAAGGATTAAAACTTGGTGGACTGAGGTCTCCATCTCGAGATATTTTTAATTACTTATATAATTTATATGCAGGTGACTTTTATTATAAAAAATATTACTTAAAAAACAAAACATTCCCGACACATGTCCAGCTTATTCATTTGAGACGGTGACAACACACAACGTATATGTTGTCCTGTGTATTTCTCGATTATTGGAGATATGGCCTTTTTGCTTATTCATTTCCAACCCAAGCCCAGTTTAGTCACGTGTGTGTCCTCTCACCGTTCAATCGTTTTTAAATTAAAATGTTATCTTATTTTATTTTATTTTATGTTTCTATTTAAAAATCATCTACTGATTAGAATGAGACGGTTATGATAAGTACCATTTTCCAATTATCTTAAGGTTTGATTATTTCTAGATGAAAGATGGAAATATTTTTTTATGTTTCAATTTTAAAAATCAATCAAACAACTAAGGTAAAGGACTGATATGTACGTGTCTCTCATGAAGACTGTACTTTACAATTCTGGCTAAGGTGGGTGTTTGTTTGGCTTGAATGTACTTTTAACGAGTTATAGATTCGATTCTTTCAAATCTTGAACCATTCAGACTGCTTAATAGCATGTAAAATATGTCTTTATTGAATTTGACCGAATCAAACCCAAAATTGAGGGTCTAGTTAGGTCAGCTCCCCCACCTCCTCCCCCTTCGAAAAATAATAATAATAATAATAACCGACAAATTCTGCCAATATCTCCATGCTACCCCTCTCCACCAAGTACCGCCATCTCCGATAGCCCGCCGCCACCATCACCATCATGCACCACGTACCATGCACCATCATCACCATGGGTTTAAATTTGAATTAAATCCTAAAAATAAAATCAAACTTTTCATTTTAGGTCTGAAATGAAAATCAAGGGTTGATTTTAGATTTGAATTTCGAATCAAACCTTGATTTGGAGTTTGAAATGAAACCAAATCCATAAATCGACATTTGATATCGTTTTTGATAAAGGATGTATGTGTGGATTTGTGGGAGGAGGAAGAAGAACCGGAGAGTGCACGAGGTCTTTTTTGATTTTTTTTATAATTTTTTTACACCTTGTTGATTTCTCATTTTTCATTTTTTTTCACTTTTTTTTTTGACACAAAAGCAACAAAAATGGTCTATTCAATTTATTGAATTTTTTTTTTCAATTATTCATACAAGTTATCAAAGTAGGAAGAATTTACTAAACAGCTATAACTACTCAAATTCAGACATTAGATTATAATATATAGTATTTAAATTTATTTTTAGTATTCAAGTCTAAATACTTAATTTTACTAAACGTATCAAAAAATGTGTGATTAGAAAAATGCTACACGCCATAAACGTGATCTTGGCACGTAGGAAAGTGCTCACGCGATTATTGATGGAATCAATTTATGTGGGCCTTTGTGTTTCTCTCTTCCATGGCTGTGGGTGAGTGATAGCCTTGAATGGCTATTAAACATACCATGTGGGAGTTGTAGCGAGCTCTCAGTCTCCTGTCTCTTTTTCTCTGGCCCCTATTAAAGGGCGCCATGGGAATCTTCTTTTTTTTTTTTCTTCTAGTACATGGGAGCTCCACTATATTTTGAGATATATATATATGTGTGTATTTATGTATTAAAAAGGAAAAAAAAAAAAGATTCCCATAGGACCCATTATAGGAGTCATAGAGAAAGTGACAGGAGACCGGGAGCTCGCTATATATATAAATATATATTATGGTGTGATGTTTTACGTAATTACACATAGAAATATTCTAAAATTATATCGTTTTAATAAAAAAAATAAATTATACATGAATAATATCTATCAAAATGCTGTAGTTTTAGCGTACTTCTACACTCTACTAGGTAGAATGCCACACTATATAATATTTTTTTCCATATATATATATATATATATATGTATACTGCTCCACAGTAAAAACAAACTTTTGTGGCTTATCAAGGAAAATATATAGGGAAGGTTACATACATATATATGCACATATACATACATACATACATACATACATACATACATACTGCTCCACAGTAAAAACAAACTTTTGTGGCTTATCAAGGAAAATATCTAGGGAAGGTTACATACATATATATGTACATATACATACATATATATGCACATATATATATATACATACATACATACATACATACATACATATATATATATATATATGGGTGCGTGTATCTATAGAGCACTCGTGAAGAGTGGTTGGTTTGTGTCCTAGAGGGCTGTAGTTTCTCAAAAGGCCTTTAGCCCTATCATCGCAAAGAGCTTGATTTTTCTTTTCTTTTTTCTTTTTTTTTGAGAAGAATATAACCTCTCTGTTATTGCCTTGAGTTCCCTCCCAACAGTTTCGGGATTTGGGGTACAATGGGAACTCAGTCTGAAGATCAAGGGCACGTCGAACACCTGACGTCGTCGGTCACACATCCCTCTCCAGAGCCGGTAACCCGCCCCGAATCTCCATGCAAGGTACACGTTGAAACACTATTATCTTCTCCGATGCCTTAACTTTGATGTGTTTTTTTTATTTTTTATTTTTTTATTTGATGAAATCTAGTTATTGGCTTAGTATTGATAGCGTCTGTTCATTTAAAATAGTGTATATTTAGTCCAGAGACTCGGGCTAACTCGGTGAGTGTGCGTCGAGCCTTATGCACATTTTGCAGTGCGCAGCCAAGAAAAAGAGTGAAAAGGTGATGGGAAGATAACGGGAAATTACATGAATTCCCCTCGAAGTTTTAGCTAAACCATGATCTCCTCCAAGAGTTTAATCTTGCCCCTTAAATTTTGAAATCATGTTGCCTTGCCATCAATGATCAATGAATTCCCATGATTTTTATTTTTATTTTTTCCAAAAACATTCCCATCTCTTACCCTTGCACCATTCTTTTCCCTCTTCCCCTCTCACTCACTTCCCATTTATGGGAAAAAAAATGAATAAAAATTATAAAAGTTAATAAAAAATTGTTCTAAATAGAGGGGGTAATTAATGCTTACCCAATTATTCTGCACAAATAACTCATTAAGAGAGAGAGAGAGAGAGCATTTGTCATGACGGAACTAGATCCATATGGTTTTAAAAACATAAAATGAGGGAGGATGATGGAGCCTTAACTCGCCTTGCCATAGATGATGATTTAGTGGTGAAGAACAACTACGAGAATAATAATGTCACCTCCCCTAAACCCTAAGGTTTAATACCCCCTTTTATAAGGGAGGAGGGGGATGCGGCGCTCAGCCCCTTTGGCCCCCACGGGGCCAAACTCCTATAAATAGGAGCGAAAGGGAAATATTCCCTAAAGGGCATCCCCCATATCCCTAGTGAGGAGAGATGGAAAGCTTCAAGCCTTTACACTGTGCAAGGTGTGGTGGACCAAAGGAAATGGGCCTAGCCCAAGAGGAGAATTCCTTTAGTAGGGAATGGGCAAAGCCCTAAAGGGGAAAATCCCTTCAGAAGGGATTGAGCAAAGCCCAGAGGAGGAGCACTGGGCTCCTCGCCGACTTAGTCAATAGGCCCAAAGTGGGCCCCCGAAAGGTTGCATTTCTCTAAGGATCGGTTCAACTGAGCAACCCCATTCACGATGGCCGATCCCCGTGCCTTTGTGCGTGCATATGTGGAACCTATACATATAGGTCAATACTTCTATGCTATTATAAAGTTAAAAAAAGATGTTTTAGTTCAATTAATTGTTTTTTTAAAAATTTTTATTAATACTTTTAAACATTATAATTATTTATTTGTAATTATTACATAAAAGTTTTCATATTTACTCAAACATGGTAGTTTTTTTTTTACCAATTTCACTCAATTTTTCTCAATAATAGAAATTCTTTTTAATAATAATACTTCTACACGTACACTCTTTTAAATGTACATTGTTCGAAACCCGAAACCCGCTTGTGCATGAGCGTCTCAATTTGGTTGCGGAACCGGAATCGGAAACCGGAACAATGTACAAATACACTTTTACCCCCACCAACCCCTGCTTTACAAACCCGCCATTTTAGTCCTTTTCGCTCTCTCTCTTCACCTCTAACATGAATTATGAATCTGGATCGGTCCACTGCAACTACCACCGCCACCACCACCACCACCGTTACGCACGCGCACTTCACCGACTCTTCTCCTCAATTTCAAACCCCCACGTGGCCGATTCCCCCAAATCTCAATCCCATTGCAACAAACCCCAAGCCTGACTCAATTCGCCGCTGCTGATTTCTTTTCTTCGATTTCCTCCTCAATCGTCGCCGGCGTCAACTGTCAATGGATTGTGTTCTTCTGCTCATGAATCGCCATTACTGTAGCCCTGGTTTGTATACGCCTTGTTCTTGCATACTCTCTTAGGATTTTAAATTATCCCTTTTATATTTGTTCGAGTTCGTGGATTTCAGTCCTGAAATAATATTTTATATATTGTCAATGATCAAGACATTGGATTTATAAATCATTCTTCGTATATAAGTCCTTACATTCCAGTTAAGGTTGCTCGATCGGACCTGCTTTTTACATATATTCCCTTATTTTGGATCCTAGTTACCTTTTGGATCTTCTGTTGAATCAAGAAATAGGACTCCGTCCTACTCTTCTGCATTTTTTTTTTTGCGGTTTTAATCCTCTATCTTGGCTTTACGCCTTGTTTTGATATTTTTATTTGAATAACATGACTTGTCCAATTTGGCCTGCACCTGTATACCTTTTTTTATCAATCTTGATCATGAATTTTAGAATTTGAATCGATTTATAAAGGAGAGGCATGAATATTCTTTGACACTCAATTCATTTTTCTACCGTCTATGGGTTGTTTCATCTTTTTTGTTATTATTATTATTATTATTATTATTATTATTATTATTATTGGCAAGAGTAAGCTCGCATTTGATATTTTTGGACAATATACCAAAATTTGAAGTTACTGGAGTAACTGCAAAGCAAGAACCTCAAGGAAAAAAAAAAAAGATTGCTTACTGCCAAATACGGATAATTGGTTTAGCATTTACGAGTATAAACAGTTTCGGGGACTAAGAAATACGGGACTCAAAACTCTTACTAGTATTCTGTGTCACTAACTAGAACTTAATTTGCGTTTTTTTGGGTGGTGCAGGGATTGGAGGACTAATGGATGTTGTGACTATGACATTATGATTTTTTACCTTGTTTGAATAAATTGTTTATCAACTCATAGTTTTACTGGGGGTTGGTGTGTTTTCAAATTAAGCTGTTCGGAAATCCAAATTAGTGGGAAAATGGAGGCTAAATTTGCACAAAGTTTTCAGTTTCCGATGCAGATTGATTCGGAGAGGATAGTATGGAGATCAAGTAGTTCTATTCCGGCCACGTGGCAATGTAGTAAGCTGCAGCATCCTCGGATGCTAACTGTGAGTCAATCGCAGCAGAAGAAAACTGCAAACCGGCATAGACCAGTTCAATTCGAGGTTTCAGGTTCTTTTCAGCACTCTCCAGGTACTACAATAGCACAAGGCCTAATGTTTATTCATTCTTTTGTTGTGAAGAGTTTGGATTTTTGGCTTATCATTGTCTTAGGGTCTTTATTTTTCTAATGGAGCGACAACACTAGATATCATCTCTAGCGAGAGTTGATATTTTCCTGGAATTGAGGTGGATGTTGCCTTCTTGTTGTCATGCTTTCGGAATCAAATTGTGGTTTTCTTCCTCTTCCGCTCTCTAAATAATGTGTTAGTGTTTTAAAGACATGTTGAAGATTTTATTAGGTTTTTGTGTTTATTTCAAGTATTACTCTTTTTCTTTTCTTTTTAAAGAAAAAGGAACCTTCTTTCCATGATGAGATATTTCAATTGTTCCTTTTGCAGCTCCAAATTTAGAGTCTCGAAGTGTTAAACCCTCTTTTGACGATGCTTCAATTTTAAAGGTATGGAAAGATACCCTTCATGAACTATTCTTCTTTTTTTCTTCTACTCATGGCATGTGGATAGTATGAAACACATTCGCCCCTGTGCTGTTGGCATTCTATGTTTGTATAACGATTATGTTATTTTTATTTTTGGCAAACATCTAAATGAAGGCTGGTAAATTTGCAGGAAAAGTCGCAAGAAATTGTGCCATACTTAAATGGGCGCTCTATATTTCTTGTTGGTTAGTTCCCATATCTAATTTATGTTTCAGAGATGGTTAATTATCAAAGTATTCTAGTGTCTAAAACCTGTACAATGTCAAGTACAGGAATGATGGGCTGTGGGAAAACAACTGTGGGCAAAGTTTTGTCTGAAGTACTTAATTATTCATTTGTTGACAGGTTCGTGCTGTGATTATTTCTCTGTCAGGATTTTGTTAACGATGACGAGTGATGCATTAAATGAACAACAGTATATCTGGATGATCATCTCCTTAGGAATTTGCTCCGCTCTTTTTTTTCTTTCCTTTTTCTTCTTTTTTAATTCTGGGTGAAGAATACATTTTCTTTTGGTAAACAGTTGGCCTATAGGAACTTCAGTTGGATTTACTGGCTACTAATATTTTAATGCTTGTTATTTGCCAAAATTTGTTCTATTGGCTTGTATGTTGATGTCGTTTTGTACTACCTTCTGATGATTCAGTGACAAATTGATAGAGCAGACCATGGGGGAACTTTCAGTGGCCGAAATCTTTAACCTCTATGGTGAGAAGTTCTTCAGAGATATGGAGGTCAGTTATGAAGCATTGCGAATTGGTCATCTTCTTTTCGGTTGAACTCGAGAAACCCATTAAATCCAACTGCTTAAACATTCTTTCTTGCCCCCATTTTTATGGCTCCTAGTTGACTAAGACTCTTCTTCTTCACAATTTATTTATTTATTTTGTTCCATCTCTTCTTCTTCCTTTCTCTGTTTTGCATTCTCACACAATACATGCACGTATGCATACATATATGCATGTCCGTGCACCCTCCTGCTTTGTTTTGGTTTTGCTTTTTCCAATTGACATAAATGTTGGCTTGGACCTCAAAATGTGTGGTACTGAGCATTCTGAATTTTTCTGTCTCATTCGGGCAAATCTATCACCGAATCCTTTAGCCCTCTAATCTAGGTGCTAGGCCTGTCTGTGTTTCCTCTTTGACTTCCATTCTACGAAAATGCCTGAAAAACTATTTTGTGGGGCAGTTGTGCAATTTCATGTTTTACAAAGGATGTGTGAGCTTATCCTAACAAGTTCCAGCGCAAGGCTATCTTCATTGACATTGAACATGATGGATTAAGAGTAGCGTCTAGTAGTATAAGTGCACCTAGTTTATATTTTCTGCTCCACTTTTTAAAAGCGAATAGAAGTAGAATTTAAAGTGTGTCAGAACTGCCATGAGCATCACACACACATTTAGTTATGATTAGATTGTCTTATATTTCTAGGAGGTACTGATGCTGGATTATCTTTGTATATACATATGTACCTCAAATAAGTTGTTAATTAACTCTGGTTGTTGTGGTATGATAAACCAACTTGTATCAATAATTTAATACTCATAACCATCGAAAAACAAGAAGCAAGTCTTAATTTAGGAGTTTAGGGACCTTATGGAACGAATATAAGAAATTACATCAGATCGTTGACATGAATCCTCTGTCAGCATTGTCTAATGCTCCACTCGCATCAACCTCCTTAACTCTCCTGTCTTACTTGTAACTTGCATTTAAGTGGTCTGTTCCTAAACTTCCCAAGAAGGGCATTGATCGATCTCCGTTGCACATACCCATACCTCCTCAGGCAACATTTCGTTATCTTGTCCTCAATTGAAGTTAGCCTAGCTGTGCATGAATATTTTCATCTCCAATCTTGTCATCCCTAGTTTTCCCTGCACACCCATCTTATCATGCATCTATGCTACAATCACTTTGGCTTGTGCTGCCGTTTAAATGTCCAACACTCACTGCCATATAACAGCACGAGCCTTGTTCAGTAAAGCTTCCCTTTCAACCTTATGGGCATGTTATGATCACATAAAGCTATTGGCACTATTCTCCATTTCGATCAACCTTCCTGAATCCTATCTGGCATAAAACCGGCAAACCTTTCATGAGCATTTCAAAGAAAACCGAGAGAATAAAGCTGTGGAGCTTGACCCTCTTACGTGACCATTTGAACCTATCTGACAGTATAACTTCCGGTGTTTATATTTTGTGATAAATGGGAGCAGACAACCTATGACTTGAACAACCAATGCCAAATTTATTTGTGGATGAGACCAGTTCAGGCCATCCACTAGTTTTAGTAGCTCCAGTGGGATTTTTGCAATGCAGCAGGATTGACATGGAACTTATAGCTAGGTAACTATAGAAGGGGACTCTCTCTTTGTTGCACCTTAAATATCATTCAATTGTTAGAAACTAACAATTCTGAATTGACCATTGTTTACATTGATCAATTAGTGATATTGCTATGGATTACTCACTCATTTTTTCCTGCTGATCTATTCCGGCAATCAATATTTAAGTTTTTGTCTTCCAGACTGAAGTATTGTTGGAGCTGTCACTAAGGCATCGGACAGTTGCTTCCACTGGTGGTGGTGCAGTTATTCGGCCCATCAACTGGTAATATGGTCAATATGCCATTGAAGATTTTTCCGGTCCTTGTATATGCATCTTGATGCGTACCTATTTCTGCATATTAACATGTTCTTAATTCCATCAGGGAATATATGCAAGGGGGGATCAGTGTCTGGTTGGATGTTCCTTTGAAAGCCCTGGCACAAAGAATTGCAGCTGTTGGAACCAAATCTCGCCCACTTTTGCAGATTGAACCGGGTGATGTTATTGAGAAGGTAGATAATTTTCCTTTTTCTAATTTTAAGATAATATATCTGGAGGGTCAACCAGGAATGGTTTCCAATTGTTTGTTGCAACACCTGTTTGTTTGACTTTTGCAGACTTACGGGCGTCTGTCTGCACTTTGGGAAGAAAGGAGTGAAGCATATACCAATGCCGATGCTAGGGTTTCTTTAGAGCGTACGTTTACCAGAACTTGTTTCAGATTTTGGTGGCTTCATTTAATTTCTCTCTCTATTTTGTTGTTTGCTGCATTATTTAACTACCATCTAATGGGATATTGGAGGCTCTAGGAGCTAGAGAAAGACTTTCTAAGTGAAAATAAATAAAGGAGGTGTTTGTGTGGGATAAGACTAGGCTCCCAGTATTGTTAAGTGATGATAAAAACGAATAGTACTTAGTGAAAAGCACGGCTCATTGTGATGATGCATCAACTTGTAATGCTCGTAGGATATATAGACACTACCTCTCGGCGTGTATGGTTTGCTGAATTGGATAGTGTGAGAATAGAATATTTATTGCAGCGGACCACAAGTGGACCTGCTGTTCTTTGTTTGGCCTGGATAACTTCGTGAGTAAGCAGGCTATTTGGAGATCCAAAGTCAACCAAGCGAGGAATAACTATTAAAGAACAGGCCATGGACATTTGACCATTGAACCTATTATGTAGATAATGTTACAGCATTTACATTCCATCTTGTTCCCTACAGGCCTAGCTTGTTCATTGTTAGATGTCTGTCGATTAATCGTGGACACTAATAGATGCCTTACGGTACAGGCATTGCCGCCAAACTGGGTCAGAGGGACGTATCAAGTCTCACGCCAGAAGTAATCGCAATTGAGGTCTCTCTCTCCCTCCCTCTCTCTCTAGCTTGCTCACACACATACACACACGCATCTCGTCGCTTCTCTCCAGTCATTTGTGTATGGATTGAGTTGGAACCAATTATTAGTCGAGGTTCAGACTCTCCAGCCACTGCATAGTATAGTAACGACACGGATCGTATAACACTGTTCTAAAAAAAAAAAGGATGGCTGCTGTGGTGTCCCGTTTTATTGATTTGCTGCTAACCTTCCTTTCTCTCGGTGCGTGATTAAGTGGCTTGATATCGTACTTTCCTCAGGTGCTCGAACAAATCGTGTGTTTCCTGAGGGAAGAAGATGGCATGAACATTCCAGAGTTATAGCTTTCCGAAGCTCTTCTTTACACCCATCGTTGAACTCTGCTTTGTTTGGTTTCGACTCAGCGAGGTCGATGCTATGATTTCGTTTTTCGGGGAACCGTAGGGTACACCGTGTTGTGTCGTGTGCGATCTCAGACTAAGGTGTATACATAAAGCAGGGTAAAATATTCGATAGAATTTAAAACGGCGCAGGTTGCTTTTTTTTTTTTTTTTCCTCCTACAAATTGGAAGCGTTACGCGTCACAAAATCGAGCGAAAATTGATGGGCACCCTAATTTTCTCACGACATCAAATTAAATAAGAAAGAAAAAAAAAATGAAAGAAAGACATTGTCCAGCAACTTTAAATAAAGCTTCCACATATTACCAACTTTTAAATTGAATTATTTGCACTTTTGATTATATATATATATATAAGATCCTCCTCATCCTACAGGGGGCCCAAATGCATGTACTGATATCAAAATGAAGATTCCTCGAGTCCACTATGATTAATATCAGCAAGATTGAAAATTAATCTTTCTTTTAAATTAAAGTATATTAACAAGATCGAGAACTTTTTTATTTAGGGGAGCTTAACGTAGCTTTTCGAAAAGGTTAAATACACTGGCAAAAGCTTAAAAATCAGATTTTTAAGACCAAAAAAAAAAAAAAAAAACTAATAAGCTTAGCAAAACTAACCCTTAATCCACATGTGTAAGAAGTAACCTTAAAAAACCCTAACTTGCAGAGAGAGACGACAGAAGGAAAACAACTCACGAAAGCTTAAAGAAAAAAAGAGAACCAACTTAATATTTACATTGCAAACATCTTAACAAGATGACTTATAAAACATCAAACACCAGACCCCATCCCGAAACAGGAAAAGAAGGAAAAAAAAAAAACATTATTCCCATTAAAGGACAAAAAAAAAAAACCAAAAAAAAAAAAGCATTCCAAAGAAAAGAACGAAAAGGGAAAAAAAAAAATACTATGGGATATAATAAAACTAATAAAGGAGTGGGATTGGGGAGTATGTGTCCTCCTAGCTAGCCTGTTCCAGGGGACTTCCCTTTGGGAACACCAGGGCGAGTTGGGCCACTTGCAGCTCTATCATGCACTTCCATTTTCTCAGCTCTCTGCACAACAATTTCCAAAATTTATTAAATTGTATAATAAAAGCATGGATTTTTAAAATAAGAAAATGGTAAAAGTACTGACCTCGGTTGTTAACTTGGGCTCTTTCTCCTCTACATGTCCTGAAAATATAAACCCAAAAGGTCAAAAAAAAAAAAAAACAAGAGAAAGAACAAAACCCAAAAAAAAAAAAGAAAAAGAAAAAAGAGAAGCAAAGCCAGAAAGTATATGACTGTTCTTGAGTAGTGACGTGTGAGAAAAACTCACCTTTTGACGGATTGAAAGACTTGATGGTATCGGTGAATTGGAAGAACCGCTGCTTCAGATCTTGGGCAAACTTCTCCATGGACATTTCTTTTTATTTTCTAAACTTTGGGTGAGAGGAAGGGGGGGGGGGGGGAGCGGTGGGTTTGGTCCTCCTCCATAAGGGGAGTAGGAGGGGCCTTATATAGATGGGAAAAGTGTTCCCTTTGTGCGCTGCAGTAAGACAGCACCTTGAAATGATGTCAGTTTCGGCCTAATCTGAAAATTTCTACAGATAAGAGAAGAGAGGACACGTAAATTTTTATAAGTTTTATTATGTACAAATCTTTCAGAAATATATATATATATATATATATATTTAAAATGATTATAATGATTTAGATATTTCAGTAGTTCTCAATACAAATAAGAATGTGATGAATGGAAATTGGTATATCTTTCTATTTTTAATATTAATTCAATTCGTAGGGCCGAACTTCCTATTTTTTGAATTAATTAACATTATTTTGACTGTTACAGAAGAGATTATTCTTAATATGATGCCGAGCTCCATCTCTACACAAATAAATATATGTACATAATAGTTCAGGGCTCTTTGTTGAGGAGAAATAATGGAACCCGCCATTCCTTTATTCATTTATATATCTATTTTTATATCAAATATTAATATAATTTCTTATTTAGGGTCGAAATGCCTAGGAAAAAATATAGATATCGGGGTTGGGAAGGGAAGACCAATCACGTGCGTAGCCTCGGGCTGCACCACCCAAATGCTTGTATTTTCTATGGCTTAAATTCCTAATAAAGCTCAACCGACGTCGTCTCCAGCCGCAGAAATGATTAATAAAAATGTTTTTTTGGATTTTAGTCTGTAAATTATATATTTTGTTCCGATTTATCGGCCTCCTCTACGGCTCCTCATTATATAATTTTTATTTGAGGCTTTTATGATATTTTAGATATTTTTTCTTTTTATATATTTTGATCAGTTTGAACGTTTGGATACTTTCGGGCATTTTAGAGTGCTTTAGTCATTTTTAAAAATTTGACTATTTGATTATATTGGGGTATTAGGAGAAAGGTCAAGGCAATTTAGGTAAACAAAGAAAAAAAAAATTAACACTGGGCATTAATCCATTTTCATATAATTTACCGGCACGTAGAATCTTAGGAAAGTTTCTAATAAATTAAAGACTTTGCAAACCCAATAGTTATGCATCAAAACAACGAAATAATTAATATATGTAAAAAAAAAAATTGAAAATAATTGTGGCTTGAAAGGTGCAGACCAAAAAAAAAAAAGAAAAAGGGATTTAACTATTCCTTGGTCAAATCCGTCCAGCTAAGCATCTATCCTCACTCTATGATACGCATGTGAAATGATGGGTTTGGTAATTAAACTATAGAAAATTCAATATTTTAATGAATATCCACTTCCCCATACAAGTTCTCATGTCTCACATGATATCTAAAAATATTAACATAAAAAGAAAATTACATTGATGGCTCGCCGACCCTAGCACTGCACTCAAGGAGTGCTGAGGAATCTATACCGTGACATTAGACCCTTTATGGCATTATTTCACAGTACAAATCGATTAAAAAGATCTTATGGGATAAAATTTATTAATTTAAAAGTTTTATATACGTATTAATTAGAGACAATAATTTAAGTATTTTAAATTTAGTATGTTGGGTGTAATGTTTTAAGTAATCATTCAAACTACTAATAATTTTCTATATAAATATATTAGTAAACTAAAGAAATGATCATTCTCATTAGAACATGAGGGATTAATTTATAAGTTTTTTATTTCGTGTTTAGTCGATGGTAGAAAATAGAATAATATATACAATACAAAAAAATATAAATAGGATGGTAGAGCACATATTGGAGCATGATCATTCAATCCGAAATTAATCAGAAACAGGTGAAATTTATTGGAAGTTTTAAATATTAAGCATAAAAAAAATTCAAACTAATTAAAAATTAAAAAAATTTGAATGAGGATTGGGGAAATAAAATCCAGGTTCTTTGAATAGAAACCAAAACGGCAAAGAAAGAAGGAAAAAAAAAAATATTAAAAAAACAAAGGACAAAAAACTAAGAAAATTTTGACTTGCCTTGACCCTTGGGCAGTCCAGTCCCATTCTTGTCTCCATCGACAATCTTAATTTCTGAACAGGGTAAGGTTTATAAATATTAATATTGGACATGAGACAGCTCAGCTCAACCACTGATTATAAATTATGAATATTAATATGTTATAAAGCACAATCATAATGTTTAATATGTGGGACAGTCACTAAAAACCCATTTTCTAATTAAAAATTGAAACGTGCACCGATTAAAAAAATGATTTGAGGGAAGTGGGAAGCCATCGAGTATCAATTATTTTTGGCAACGTTACGTGACTGTCACATTCACTTGTCTATAGGCGCAATTATATTAAAATACAAAATAGGGGAATAAATTCATGTATCAATTCCATCTAAATTGGTAATGACGATGGAGGAATTCGAGGGATGATTAAGGGGTAGGTTTTATCTTTCAATTATCAGATATCCTTTTTTAATTATAATAATTTTTTTTTTTTATCTTAATACTCATGCACATTGAATTTGAGGAGTCGAGTCTTTAAAAAGTAGTCAAAGCTAAAAAGAAATGCTTAGAATAGGTAGAAATCATGAAGGAAAAAAAAGAAAAAGAAAAAGAAGGCAATACGTGTGTTTTAAAGTATATGCTTACCCCGAAAAAGCGATACTGGCTTATACTAGTACTTAAATAATGGTGTTTTTGTCCAATAAATGCTTTTAAAATATTAAAATCACTGTATTTGAAATTTATTATATTTTTTATTAAATAATTAAGGCTAAAAATTAATCAGGACTTGAATTGCTTCAAGCTGAGTTAGGAAAAAAAAAAAAAAAAGTTGAGACTTTAGTTGGTTCTGTAAATTAATCAGTGGCTGGCAGAGGTTAGTGCCGCTCAAAAGCCACTGTGGCGGGTGTCCAACCGCCTAATCCTCGGGGTCCGTCCTCTAACATGGACATGTTATTTGTCTTTTTATATTAAATGACCGGGCAAGTATTTTTCCTTCAATTTCTCTTCTTTATCCGATTGGACTTGGAGCTTATCTGCCCCCATACACTATCATGCTCATACTTTCATATAACCATGAATTACTAAAATTATTCAAATTTATAAATTTATATAATATTTTTAATTTGAGTGATTTATATCCATATATGCAGCGGCTAATCACAGGGACAGAGCAATTTGGGGCAAGACTATGCTATTGCATCCCTGAAATTTTTAATTTTTTCTACTAGTATTCATTTTTCAAGTTGTTACCCTCCTAAACTTTTGAAATTTTGTCCCCAAAAGAATTCTAAAGTAACTATAATTTTGTGTTTGAAGCCATATTTTAAACTTGTTTCGGCTTTTTCCAATACTTTGGGGGCTATATAATTCAAGCACATACTTGGAACAAGAATGTCGATTATTTATCTTATGCATCAAAAACCCATATTTCAAGTTGGACCACATATTTTAACCCCACACTTACACACATGTACACTCACATGGAAAGGTGGGATGTTGCGATAAAATGGGCTCCACTCTATTTTAGTAAAGTATTGCATTCCTTTCGGTGTAAGTGTACATCGGAGCAACTCAATTAGACTAAAAAAAATTACAACTTACTCGTACATCACCTTGCAAATCTAGGGTCGGAACTCTTGCAGTTATTAGGTTAGACGCAAGTTTATTTAAAGGTCCATTATGTTTGAAAATAATCAGTTTGATCTCTAAAGTTTATGAAAGTGGCCTAATTTCTCCCTAAACTAATAGAATTGTCAGATTTTGACAAGAAACCTGCAAAAGTTTGATCAATTTGACCATGATAAATTGGTCCAAATCTGGATCCCTTCCCGTGTGGGATCCGGATCCCCTCCAGTGTAGGATCCGGATTCCCTCCTATTTCCTCCTCTAGTTCATGGTGCAATTTGCATCGTCTTTTCTCAATGCATTTTTGAACAATTTGAACCATATAGATGGAAATAACATGCAAAAATACACATTTCTATTAATTTTCAAGTAATTTGAAAATGTAAATCATATTCATCTTAAGTATAGAAAATTCCAAGATTGTTTTAAAGCCTGAATTCTTTTCTGGTTTGGTTGAGTACGTTTAATATTTCTAAATCCCTTGAAAATTAATAGGAATGTGTATTTTTGAGTGTTGTTTTCATCTATATGATTCAAATTGTTCAAAAATGTATTGAATAAAAAAATGGTGCAAACTGCACCATGGACCTGAGAAAGAAATGAGAGAGGTTCTGTTTCCATCTCGTGTGACTACACTTACCATTCTTTTTTTTATGGTGTATCTTTATAATATTTTCTTGATGGGTGTAATTCATCTTTCAACTGGGTAATTCGGAGCTATAATCCCAAAGTTAGCAGTGGATCCTCACTTTAATTATTAGGATTCAATTTTAGAATAATTTATCTTTGATTTGCTAGGTTTTATGTGCATGGCTATCAAAGATTGTCAAGAGCACATCATTTTGTAGTAATTATTCGATGTGTGCAGAATTCAGAAAGAAAATTGAGGAATACCCGACAATTGATCTTAAAAGTATGATAGGTTGTCACATGTGATCGGTCAAACAGAGAAAAATAAAGCAATCCGACTCCTTTGTATTTTTAGGCCGAAAAATACACCGTATAGTTTGCTGATAGATGATTGCCGTATATGTTTAAGAATATCCTGACCATTTATTTAAGTTTTATACTTATCATATTTGTTTGAAATAAAATTATCCAAAATATTACACTCAGATAGATATGGTAAGTATAAAACTTAAATAAATCACCATAATATTTTTGAATACACATAACTATCTATCAGCGAATTGCAGAGTGCATTTCCTACCCTAAATGTAGAGGAACCCAATTAAAAATAAAAACCCGAGATCAAAAGAGCAAGCTCAAATAATAAGTAAAAATACTTCTTATTTTTCTTTTTTCTTTTTGATGAGTAAGTTTGTAGAATTTTCATAAATCAATGCTATAATATTGTTTTCCAAATTAAGTTTGACGTTTGAGAAAAGGGATATATAGTGGCAGTGTGCCTCGCTTAAGTAGATTGTCACCCAATGGGGTCCATATGGATCCTAATCTAAAAATTTCAATCTTATGGATTAAAAAAGCATGAAAAAACATGTGGGCTCATCAATTTTTATACAATCGTGTTCACATATGTCTATCATTTATACGGTAAAAAACTTAAATAAATTTGAATGATTTTAATTTTTTATAGTATAAATGAAAGACTTGTGCTAACATAAGTTGTATAAAGCTGATGAACTGTCGTATTTTTTCATACTCTTTCATCCACACACTCTTTCATCCACACAGTTGAAACTTTTAGATTGGGAACCGGATGACTTCATAGGAGTGGGAATTTGCCACTGTATAATCCGTTGTTCCTCCTCCATATTGCCCATCATTTTGATATCTCTGATGTTCATTGTTGTTGAC
Organism: Santalum album; assembly: GCA_034195605.1. NCBI lineage: Eukaryota > Viridiplantae > Streptophyta > Magnoliopsida > Santalales > Santalaceae > Santalum > Santalum album. The sequence goes on from CM067267.1 coordinate 12,969,074, forward strand.
TGAGTTGTACCCTTGAAAGATAGTTGTTGGTGCTTCTGAGTTCAATAAAATCACCCCACTTATGAAGAAACAAATAAAAGTAAAGTCAGCACCACACCTAATAAGTTGTCAACTCATGTACCACTTCACAAAAGCAATTAACCAACTTATATTACCTTGCACCATTAGAACAAATGCAGCTAAATAATATATATTAGTTTAAACTAATACATAGGGAGCAAGAGAACAAATATGAAAAAAAAAAAAAAGGAAAAAAGAATTACATATGGAACCCATTTACTTCCCAAATGAAAAAGAAAATACAGTACACTTATTGTGAAGAAAATGTGAGGGGGTATTATGGGGAAACTGTGGCTAATGAGTTGGTGGAGTCTCGCTTGTGAACCCACCAGGGGACTTTGCGCCCTGTACAGCTCTGACCTGAATCACCATCTCTTCCACTTCAGTTTCCTTATACACTTGAGTTCTCTGCACCTTTACACCCCAAAAAAAAATAAAAAAAATACACTATTAAAATCTCCATATCCTGAGAAAATTGAAGTGAGGTAGAAGGAAAAAAAAAAAAAAAAAAAAGACCGACCTTCATGGGTCTCAGCCTGGGTTCATTTTCGTCTCCATATCCTGAGAAAATAAACAAATATAGCTGGAAAAATTAGCTCAAATTGAGTAAAAAAAAACTAAAAGAAAATAGAGAGAAAGCTCTGGAAAAGCTTCAATGGTGGAAATCCTCACCTTTAGTGGAACCGAAAGATTTAAAGGTGGCAGTGAAGCTGAAGAACCGCTGCTTCAGATCTTGTCCAAGCTTCTCCATTGATTTTTCTTTTTTTTTTTTTTCTTCACTCTCTGTTTGTTTATTTCTGTTCTTTTTGGAGAAAACTTGGAAGCTTGTGTTTTGTTTTGTGGGTTTTTTTTGTAGAGTGCACGCAGGGCTATATAGAGTGGCTAACCACGCGTTTGGTGCACAACCACGTGTTTTTGTAAGTTTTGTTATCCTATGAAATGTCAATTTTATTGTGACAGTCAAATTGGACTTTTTGTCAGAATTGGATTGTGGAAAATAATGCAACGAGCTTTTACTTTGACCGACGCGTGGACGCGCATAGCTCGTGCGAGCCCGCCCAACTCTCCAGACACTACTTTTGCTTTCAAACGAGTAATGTGTATAGGTGATTTGAGATTAAATTCTAAAGTTTTTTTTTATCAAAGTGAATGTTAATGTTTTTATCTGTATTACTTTGAATCTTCTCATTAAGTCATGGGATGGAATAGGGTCATGTGCCTATCACATAACCCTTTTTTCTTTTTAGTGGGGGAGATCACACGATTTAGGACATTTCGTATCCATATACACACAAATGGAAGAACAATCCTCCACTCCCACTTCCTCTCCTCCTTCTTCTCCTTCCTCTTTCTATTTTTCTCTTTACTATTTTCTGATCTCAATTTCAAACATCAAACCATAGAATAAATAGGAAAAAACCCTAAATATGCCTTCCAGGCCTTTTCCCCCAAACCCTAATCCTAAATCCAAGATTACAATCTCTACTTCTGCGTTTCTCCTCTTCACCATCCTCTACTCCATCTTCTACTTATGGTACTTCCTCCTTCCATGATCCTACCCGCACGAATCTTATAGATTCCACTGCAACCTTAAAGCTCCATAGATTTTCATACAATGAGCTCGCATCAGCCACCAATGGGTTCAACGACTCCAATTTTATTGGGAAAGGCTGGTCTGGCACCGTGTAGTTCGGCATTTTGCAGGATGAGAAGTCAATGACGATCAAGAGGCTCGAATTGATAGATTTACAGGCAAAGAGAGAGTTCCAAAATGAGTTGTGAATCCTCAAGAGCGTGAAATTCCTTTTTATTGTTACCCCTTTAGGGTTTTGCGTGGGGAAATTGAAGAGATTGTTTGTTTACGGATACATGCCGAATCCGAGTTTACGGGAGTTGCTATTCTTCAGCAGGAAGATTGACTGAGATTCCTCTCACATTTTGAAACCTACATGCCCTAGATTGTGTAATCTCCTCATTTTTCCCTAAGAAAAGGATTATGTGAGAGGCACATACATAACTATTTTTCTTCCCATGACTTGGACAACACTGACGATAGGGTTCAAAGTAACACAAACAGAAACGTTAGGCTTCACTTTAAGCAAAAAAAAAAAAAAAAAAAACCTTTAAGGTCTAATCTCAAACCGCTTATAAATGTTAGGATTTAAAATGAATTTTACTCCCGATGTGTGTGTGTGTATATATATATAGTACCTGACTGATTTAGAGCAAATTATACAAGTTTAGATTTATATTCTTTTTTCTCATAACTTTATATGAATAAGAGAATTTTAAAAAAAAAAATTTGATGAAGAAGAAGGAGGACACATGTCACAAGGAGAGGCTGGGCCCTAACTGATTTGGAGCAGAAATTTTCTAATATCATATATCTCATTAAAAATCTATAATCATGATAAGGGCAAAACTCATGATAAAAACAATATATGGGGGGTATTATGGGGAAATTGCAGCTAGTGAGTTGGTGGAGTCTCGCTCTCTTGCCCGCCAGAGCTCTTTGGGCCCTGGCAACTCTGACCCGAGTCACCATCTCCCCTACTTCCGGCGCTTGAAGTGTCTGCACATCTACCCCCCAAAAAACACTATTAAATTCTCCATTTTCAATTCCATAATTTGGTGTCTACAAAATTATTTGGTTTTAACTTTAATAATAGTAATAATTTCATAGGCAGTTATTCGTATAAATTGAATCAATAATAAATAATTTACGAAATTACCAGTTTTCATAAAACTTTAAGATTTACATACTACCCATTTTAAGAATAAACAATGACAAAAATTTTAAAAGAAAACTTGCACTTAACCCCTTATAGTTTGATCAATTTATAGGAATATTATCAATTTTCATAAAATTTTAAGATTTATAGAGTACCCATTTTAAGAATAAAAAATTACAAAAATTTTAAAAGAAAACTTGCACTTAACCCCTTATAGTTTGACCGATTTACAGGAATCCCCCAGAACTTTATTGAAATTATAACGGTTAAATTTTTAGTTAAACTTAACTGTTTGTATATCTCAAGTATTATAAAATAGTAAAAATTAATTTTAATGTTTCAAAATATCATACTTTAATATAAATTAAGGAGTTTTGTAAATGTCTGAAGTGTTAACTTTAATAGAAAATTGACTTTAATACTCCAAAGTATCCTTTCTAAATATAAATTAAGGAGTTATGAGAATGTCTTTTAAGACATTAAAACCTGATTTGACCATTTTAAAACAATTAAGATGCACGAACCATTAGCTTTCATGGTAAAATTAATGATTGCAACTCCAATAAAACTATACTGAGTTAAGTGCTGATTTCTAAACCAAAAAGGACCCCTACAAGTCGATCAAACCACAGCAAAATTATGTGTAATTTTTTAAATTTTGAATCATTATAACTTTTTTATAATTATTTTTATCATTAAGACGAGTGCCCTAAACATATTTTCAAGTTGAATGAAATTTACTAGGCTTATTTATTATTTGGTGTCGGTTGCTTCTGTTCTTTTCCCCTTTGTAAAAATTGGATAATATTTTTCTAAAAAAATAAATGGCAATGTTTAAGCAGTGCAAGAAAAACCCCATAATGATGAAAAATAAAATGGGATTTTGGAAAATTTGAAGTGGTGTTGAAGAAAAAAGAAGATTGGCCTTCTGGGTTCATTTTCGTCTCCATAACCTGAGAAAATATATAAATGCATAATATTTATGGGTTAGACTGAATTTATGACGTGTGTGACCAATGAGTTCATCAGCGAAGCATATACAGCAACTGCTTAAGGCAACAGTTCAAGAGCCTAACTCATTGTAACGACCGAAATCACAACAGATGTTTTAAATATTATCTCATAATAAAAATTAAAAAAAAATAAAACTGTATCAATTACCTCAAAATTGGACTAATCCCAGTTTAATCCCTCATTTTTAAAAGTGATTAATTTAATTCTTAAATTTTTTAAGAAATGGTCAACCGAGGCTAATGTAAACGTTAGATTTGAAACTTTAGGGACCAAAGGTCTCCAACTTTGGGCTGTCGGTCTAAAGTCACATAATTTTAAAAAATAAATTGAATTGAGGATCTAAAACCCGAATTCCTTGAATTTTTGAACAAACATAAAAAAAAAAAAAAATGGTTAATTTATAGGTTATTTTTAAATTAAGTTTCACTCAATTCTTTAAAGGAGCACTTAGGCCTACCAGACCAAATTAGAGCCCGCCCGCCCGCCCGTTTAAGCCCAAGATGACCCATTTATGCTCATCCGAAGCGGCCCAATTATCGTCTCTCAAGTATGAGGCGTAAAAATCGTGATATTATATTTTTATATTATTTCATTCTTTAATGCTAACATAAATTATTATATTTTTGTATTAATGTTTAACTATCCAATTAATCAATCCACTGCTAATTACTTAAAAACATGTTAAGGAATTATAGAGACTTGACACAAGCTGCTTCTTTTTCTTTTCTTTTTTTTTTCCTTTTGATCGGTCAAGAAAAACTAAATAAAAAGGAGAAATCAGAGTAAAAGAAAAAACCGGAGGACAATCCCTTGGGGCTAACATATGGGGTCAAAAGCCTCATTAAAAACCACTAAATAAAAAATTTAAAATAATTAAACCGTAAAGAGACTTGAATCGCTATTTTTACGAGACAGATCACTACCAGTTGAATAGTCGGTTCTTTTAATACTTTTTAACATATCGATAAAAAAAAAAAGGAAAAAAAACTATAGTTTTTACAAATTTGAGGGGAAATTGTAGCTAGTGAGTTGGGGGAGTCTTGCTTATGTGCCCACCGGGAGGATTTGGGCCCTTCACAGCTCTGATCTGAATCACAATCTCTTCTTCCTCGTACCCTTGAACCCTCTGCCCATTTACACCCAATAAAACACTATTAAAATCTCCATTCTAAATTCCATCCTTTGGTGCCTACAAAATTATTTAGTTTTACCTTTAAATAATAATAATAATAATAATAAGATTTTTCAAAGCCGTTTAGCTTTTCCACTTGTAAAAAATGGATAACATTTTCCAAAAATTGAAGTAGTTCAGCCAGTGCAAGGGAAAAAAAACCCATAATAACTTTTTTTTTTTAAATGAAGAGGGGTTGAAGAAAAGAAGAAGACTGACCTTCACAGGTCGAGGCCTGGGTTCATTTTTGTCTCCATATCCTGAGAAAATAAATAAACACAGCTAGAAAAATCAGCTCAAATTAAGCAAAAAGTAAAAGAAAATAGAGAGAAAGCTCTGAAAAAGCTTCAATGGTGGAAATCCTCACCTTTAGTGGGTCTGAAAGATTTAATGGTGGCAGTGAAATTGAAGAACCGCTGCTTCAGATCTCGTCCAAGCTTCTCCATCGACTTTTTTTTTTTACCTTTCTTTTTTTGGAGAAAACTCGAAAGCTTATGTTTTGTTTTGGGGGTTTTTTGGAAAAAACAAGGTGGTGCGTTGTATTATATGTAGTGGCTAACCACGTGTTTAGTGTACTGTCAAATATTGTTCATTATTATTTTTTTATTTTATAATATAATATTTTTATTCTGATACTTAGCTGGGAATTTTTGTCGGAATTGGAAAATTGTGGAAAATAATGCAAGGAGTGTTGAGTTTTCACCAACGCGTAAGTCTGCGCTTATCCACTTTTTGAGTCTACTTTTGTTTACTCTTTATTGGTACTAACTAAAAATAAATAAATAAAAAAAAAAAAAAAGGAAAAAAAATCATAATAATAGTGTTATTTAGCTTCAATAATAATAATAATAATAAATATTAATAATTAGGCTATTAAGTGGGAGAGGTTTTGACTATGTGAAATTGATCTTTGTTAATTTATCGGGTTTAAGTTGTGATTAGTGAATATTGATTAAATTTGAAAAAGTATTTTCTAACTTGCACAAGTATTGAGAATCTTCTTAAGACGGAGGTTAGGGATATAAAATCTTTTAATTGTGAGTTTTATGAATAAAAGAGATTAAAAAAATCTATACTAATTTAAAAAAATCCTATTGGAACACACCTGTCGATTTTGTCTTTTTAAAATATACACCTAAATATAGCAACGGGAAATTTCTGTAAAATAATTTTTTTTAAAAGTTACTAACACTTGCCATGTGGCACCATACATTTCTGCAATGTGGCAGCATTCATGGCCACACGTGGTATAGGTGCAGCACCGCATGACCGCCACATGGAGCCGGAGACGGAGCCCTTTAGAGGCAAGGGTATGCAATATGCCCTTTTCGTACAGTGCCACGTGTCACCGCAATGTCAACCTTTTCCTTTTTTCTTTTTCTTTCTTTTTTTATTGAAGAAATTCCCCAACCCACCCCCCCCCGGTCCTTATTCTTATGTGTATACTTTAAAAGGCTAAGATATGTTCCAATAATTAGTTATAAATTCTCAATCCTAGGCATGAAATTTGGGTTTAGGGTTTTGCATGCTATCCCCTTTAGAAAATTTCGTCCTTCAACTTTTACATACCTTAATTTTGTAAGGGTTGTAGATATTCTTATTACGTTGACTCCTATAAGAAAGTATTATGGTCAAAATCAAATTAGTTCTTCATTGATCATTCCTTAATAATAAAACTTAAAAAGCATCTCTGCATTCCATAATTGTTTGTAAAATCTTATGGGTTTGATGCTCTTTAATGCAATTTAGTTGGTAAAAGCTTAAAGGCCTTGCATTAGAGGGCTCACATTGAAACAAAAACAAAAACAAAAACAAAATAAAATAAAAATAAAACCCACATTCACAATCCGTAATCCACATCAGAAAAAAGAAAAAAGAAAACTAAGAAGAGGAGGAAACATCCATCCATGCTAAAAATGGCCATTGTAGTATGTGCATAAACTTGTATGCATTCACAAGGAGCATTAGAATGAAATGATAGAAAGTTACTAATCCTTATATTTAGTCTTGTAACTTATTGGGTGGGTAGCATATTCTTAACCCGATTGATTAGAAATTATTTTAAATTAAATGATTTATCAGTCATTTGGTTCATAAAATAATATTTTATAAAAATATAATATATAAGAAGTAATATTTTTACGAAATATAAGTGAAATGATCTCTCGTCATAAGAAAAATATACAAAAAATAACTATTATCAATGACAAAAAATACAATAATTATTACTTATATTCCACTTATGAGTCTTAAAAAAAATTATTTCAAATATACTCGAGCCATTGTTCATATTATACTCGATTCGTATTATAGTTTTATAAAGTACTTATTCAATTTCTTTCATTTAGTGAACCAAAGGGGTAGTTAGATTCACCTAGTTCATTATATTGATATTAGTAAAATTATGAAGATGCCGTCAATCATAAAAAGAATAAATAATCGTATAAATTTCTGACCTGAGATCATCTTCAAATTTCATACACACAAAACCCACAAACAATTAACCATAAATACAAGAAGAGGAAGAAGAAGAAGAAGAAGAAGAAGAAGAAGAAGGAGCAGGAGGAGGAGGAGGAGGAGGAGAAAAAATAAAAAAAATCCCTCAAATCAAATCCTTACAAAGAAGATACTGAGCTCGGGCCCATGGTTCCCCTCAGGGCTCATCATGTAGAGCGTCTCTGAATCCCTGGACCCCACCACCCGCTCGAAGTAGGCCCTCATGTATGCCAGCTCAGCATCCGCCCCCTCCGCCGCCGTGGGATTGGCCGGAAGGACCCCGGCGCCCATGGAAACCGCCTTGAGGAGTTCCATCACCCCCAGATCCTCCGGCGAGGCCTCCCGCCGGACCCCGTACCCCGTCTTCCTCCCGTTGCAGTACATGGTCCACATCGGCTCCTCCAGCAGCTTCGTGCGATCCTTCTCCGGCCGCTTCTCGCACTCCAGCGCCATCCTCACCATCCCCAGGCTCATCTCCTTCTGTAACGAATTCGTCAGCATCGCCAGCTCGACCACCGCCGTCGGTAGCGTTCTTGGGTTCTCCTGCACCGAGATTAGAATCCGTTTTACACAAATCTTCCAAGAGGGAAAACGTTCAAAACAGAGAGGAATGAATCAAGTGTGTGTATTTATACCCATTTCTCTGAAATTAAGATGAGTTTGAAGCTTCATGTACCCGAAAACATCAAATATACCTTTAATCTTTCATGGACGAGGTTATAGAGGGTGAGATTGAAGCCGAATTACGATGTTGACAGACAAAATAGGGAGAAATCTAGTGTGTATTTATACACATTTCTCTAAAACTATGATGGGCTTGAAGCTTCTTCAGATAAAAAATCAATACTGCAGAGAACATCAAGTGTGCCACAAGCTTTGAAGAGTGAAACTACAAGGTTGAAATCCAGAACAGAGAAAACTAGTGCGTATTTATACAAATTTCCCTAAAATTGAGATGAGTTCCAAGCTTCAGATAAAGGAGAAAAAAAAATCTAGTTTAGATGAGGAGATTTAGCGGGTGACACGGAAGACGAATTACGGCATTGAAATTCAAAATAGATCGAGATTTGGGAGCAGGAAATGAATAGAACTAGAAATTGAATCGGAGAGATGGAGAGACCGGAGGGTAGGTTGGGGATCGCAGTACCTGTACGGAAAGGGTGACGCGGCCTTTGCGGTAGCCGTAGAGGGTGCCGGTGATGCGGCTGCCGGAGGAGTGGCGGTGGTGGGCGTGGTGGTGGTGATGGTGGTGGTCGGAGGAGGCGGAGGACAGGGCCCCGGAGGGGAGCTGGGGGAACTTGCAGGCCGGGGTGATGATGGGGAGGGATCTGAACGCAGATCTGAAGGCTCGGAGCACCTTGCTGGGGCGGTGGCGCCTCTTCTGGGAGGGCTGGACGAGGGAGAGGGCTGGGCTCTCGGTGGCGAAGGGCAGCGGAGGAGAGGCTGCGGGCGGCGGCGGCGGCGGAGGCGGAGGGGCTGCGGGCGGCTGCGGCGGAGAGGAGGAGGAGGTCGGCGAGGAGGGAGCAGCTTGATTCGGCGGCGGAGATCTGTCGATGGATGGAGGATCCTCCATTAATGGACCTTGATGAAGATGATCAGAGTACGGAGGAGCTGGGCCATGAGAGAGAAACAAGAGAGAGAGAGAGAGAGAGAGATCCACCACCACCACAATGTTAGAGGTTTCTGTTACGTTGGGAAATGGGATTTGAGGGTTCTTCCGATGAGAGAGACAGAGAGACCCTACAATTGTGGGGCTCTTCTTTATTATCTTCCTATTTTTAGGGTTTTACCCCCCCGAATAATAAGAATCATGAATTTGAAAGTATCATCGGTTTGTGAATTTGAATCTTTTTTATTTTTTATTTTTATTTCGTCACTAGTTTCACTCCTCACACCCAGTAAATGATTAGAACCATCTAATATAAAACTTCATAAATTCAGAAGATTCCCTCTTTATTTTAATGCCAAAACAGACTTTAATAAAACCACATTATTTTATGAAATTACATTTGTTTTACATTATAAACCTTATTTTTTATACGTGTCTATATCTCACTATCAGAAAGGGACCAAAATCGAAGTCGATGCCTTACTACTTATCTTCTCTTCATTTCTCTCTCAATTCCCTCTCTTTTGTCTCTACCGTCTCCATCTCAATACATACCCATTCTTTTCTTTTTCTTGTTTCCTTTCTTCGATTCCCGTTATTTTTTAGTCATCTACATTCAAAACAATTCGTACAAAAGATTATATCAATAAAAAAATTATTAAACACGTGGAAGGCATCCATGACATGACTAGTATTATAGAGTTTTATTTATATCGCAGTCTCAGTTAAATTTTTGGGGAGTTTATACTTATTTATGGAGGCATTTGGACTCCTACTCTCTTTTAGGGAAGCTTGTTTTCTTGTATTCTTTTCGCCCATAGAGAAGCAATTCGTGTTTTGCTACTTTGAATTGAGTGCAGGCTTCTCAAATCATATTCCGCAACCCACCAACTTGCCCCACCTTCTCATATAATCATTCGATCTACTTCCATCCCACAACATAATCTTGACTAGTCCGTCTTGGCCTGTGATTTGTCCGCAACCCGCTCAACCCGCCCAGTTATCATTTTTTACTATGTTTCTTTTTATGTTCTTTTTGAGTTTAAAAATGGAGTTATTGTTAAATATCAAATAGTTTATGAAAATACCAAATGAAATATAAGTTGTGCCAGTAATGTGAATCTTTTGTCTGTTAATTCGACTCAACTCTCCACTAATATAATCCAACCCACAATATAATCTTGACCCCTCCATCTTTACTATGATCCGTATTGTCCTTTCCCCAATTCACCCGTTTGCCGCCTTTATTTAGAACTTACAATCTTACGGCACCTACTGGATATTTCTCACATTCAAAATGCACTTTAATTCACTAGAGAGATTGAGTTTGACTGATATGGCCACTAGTTTGAACAGGAATAAATACTCAATTTTGGAATTTGCCCATTCTAGGAAGGGGGGGTATGTGTATCCTCTTATATATTGTCCATAAATAGAAACAAAGATTCATTGCGCTCTCTTTAAACTTGGATATTAATTGAAGAGAAAAGCTCCGTATGAGGATAGACTTTATTTAAAATTGGATTTGGTAAGATTTGGATGGGATTGTTTCTCTTGGAATGAATAGCATTATTCTTATTAATAAAAGTGGGCATAATTATAAATAAATAATAATTTTTTTATTTTTTTTATAAAAAAAAGAAGCTAAAGCTAACCCGTAGTTAAATGTAGCCACTTGATGCTCATGAACTTCAAGATTCCTGCACACCATTAGTTCAAATCATCTAACTTGATTCTAAATTTGTGCTGAACCATCAATCTGGGTACTAAGCCATAACTCAAATCACTTCAACTCAACTGAAATCATCCGAACCTACTTACCTTTTACTCTGATGAGCACGATTTGGCCTAGTTCGAAGCCATCGAGGCTAGCCACGACGCACTCGCATAAGTTTCTCCAGATACTCCCGTTTCTGAAACTATCGCTCTGCTTCTTAAGACAACTTTCCAATATAATCCAAAACGCACTTCAGAACCAAACAGGCTCCTCTCCTCCGCTGGGAGCTCCTCTACCGGCGGCCTCCTGGGTCCTAACAACCCGAAACGCAACCCTCTTCTTACAAATTTTCATCGGCACGATCAAAAAAAAATTCATCAGCACAAATCGTAAGACCAAAATGACAATAAAGCACAGAGAGAGAGAGAGAGAGAGAGAGAGAGCAATAGGATTTTTCTTTTTCTTTCCATTTACATCTCATATTTACAAAAGCCCTCAGCTTCTACAAAATTTCTGCTGGTCCGAAGGTTGTTTTCCCTTTTCAACCATCACTTAACCTTACAAGCCCATTTACACAGACACCATTATAATCATCATTCTAGTGAAAACGTCTTCGAATAAAGTAGGCAATAAATATCTCCTAACCCAACCCACCCCCTTCTCCCGAGGAGCAAGTTTTGTATACCCCAGAAATAATGATTTTAGATTTACGCCCACCAATCAGTCTCTCGTATATATTTGACCCACAAGAAGCAATCACAGAGGAGATTACGATTGGTGACTGTAAATTTTAATTGCCCCAGGCACATACGACTATTTCCCGACTTTTCAGAGATCCACACCTTTAATCACTGAGGATGGTTAGTGACTAATCACCCAGCAGTCCAGCTCCAAAAAAAAAAAAAAACAAGGATACGAACATGTTGGGGCAGGAATTAGTCGATTCTGATGACATCCACGATCGTGGCATTGCAAAAGAAACACCTCTCACAATTCAGGAGGTGCCTGGTTATGCAGCCAGAGCAAGATTTGTGCAAACAAGGCTCGAAGCCGGCATCTGCTTTGCGCGAATAACAGATGCAGCATATGCCATCGCCCGTATCTGTCTCTTCCCCGTCTCCAATCCTCTCAACTTCTTGGGACTCGATTGTTCTAGTTAGGATGTGCAAGAATTCCTCCAGCTGCCTGAGTTTTAGAAGACAAGCGTCTCCAATAAATAATCCAGCCTAGCACATTGACGAAGAATGAAAATTGTCAAGGTCTAAGTAAGGAGAAATAGGATTAAAATGATAGAAATTATACCAAAATTTTTAAGAGAGAAATCGAATTCAGGAACAACACCCCCCCCCCCCCCCCCCCCAAAAAAAAAAAAAAAATTATAGAAATGTTCAAGAAAGCCCATGGGTGTTTTTAAAAATGCCAGAATTAGCTTCAGATACAAAATAAACCACGAAACCTAATCTGAGCATCGCAAACAAACAAAGAAGCCTTTATTCAACCATGAAACCACGGGCATCCACCAGAAAGGTTCACATATGGGAGTCCACAAACTCAGGCATAGAAAGACATCAGGGACTCGCATAAGTGTACATGATCACTTAGGCCCTTGCCTGTTACATTGTATTGGATTTGCGGTTAATAGATATTTTGTTAGAGAGGCCTAGCCGTGACATTATTTTGATTAGAATCAACAGAAATATATTTCAGGATCCTGATGCCGCCAACTTGGGATAATATCCAATCAGTTTATTCTAGGAAAAAGAAAAAAATACAAGAAGCCAGGAAGGTGTAGTTTGTGCAATAAATGTCACTGTATGCCATCAACCATGGTACTTGATTGCAACTGATCATTGTAGGCCATCAACCAATGGTACTTGATTGTATTGCAAACTTGAGATTTCATGGCGATATATGAAGAGCTACCTCTAAGACTGGGATTTGAGTGTCATGAAGAATTGCCTTTTGTTTAACAATTAAAATTACAACAATTATCAAAATATTTTAAAATAAATTTCTTCCATTTTTTCTATCGTTTTGCACGCACCTATTTTTCGGGTCTTGTGCAACAAAGACCTATGAATTTGCCTGTTTGGAGGGATGATACGACTGAATTAGACCAATACAATTTGCATGCAGGTTTTATGGAAGGAGGACGTAAGCTTAGCCTTAGACAGGAATGAGTGTAATCGGAAGATCCAAGTGAACTACCAAATGTAGCTTCTTGGTTTAGTTCCACATAGCAGACCCCAGAATCTTGGGACTAGGGCCTATTTCTTGCTATCAAATAACCACAAACCTAAGTTTCAACCCAATTTAAAACTTCCTAACTTCTGTTTAAATGTTTGGTGAAGGGGGTTCCACCCGCCTTCTCTACCCTTTTTGATTGGTAGATACTCAAGAAGACAACTTAGTAGCTATAAGGATTTGAATTTTGAACCCTTGACCTTGTTCACCATCAAGTCTGGCGTCCATTTACCTAAGAGAATTCTAATTTAAAAGGGAAAAAAGAAAAAAAGAAAAGAAAAGAAAGAACAACAACAATTTACTTAGTTGAACGAACCAAGAAAAATAAGTATAAGGTGCATATATTAAATTTATGGCCATACATTAAGTAAAAGTCTCTGTTTTAAGTTGGTCAAAGCTTATACATTTGTTTTGTTAGGCCCCTCCACATCAAAACCTGTACATTTCTTTACCTTCATTTTATGTTCATATTGTTGTAAACTTGTCTGTCCTTAACACTTACTTTGAGCCTTCACTGTGCATTTTTATTAAAAATTTTGTACACATTTGTCTACTAAAATTTCTATCTTCTAATGACTATACTTTCTTTCTCAATATTTTTCTCCTAAGATTCGATTACAATTCTCTTTGAAATCTCAAAATTCGTATGGGTTAGAAATTTATAAATAAACCCAAGCACCACACGGACAATTTATTAGTGCATTAGTCTCTACTTTAAAATTCACTTCTAAACGCACTGCAACCACACCCCCCACCCCCCCTCCTTCCCCCCGGCGGGTAATAAAAAAATAAAGAGCCCTGGATCCTGGCTCCACCCAGGCCACATCTAAAACCCATCAACCTAAGGTCAGACCTATGTGTAGCAACTGTGGCCTAAATTTTAGTCTGGTTTCAGCTTGCCCGTGCTGCAGCCATACTTTTTCAGCCCATCTATGGAAAGAGATAAATTCTAGAGATACAAAACAAGCATAAACAAGAGCACTGTAGAAAAGGAGAAACTATAACATAAATTTAATATTTAAAAGAGGTAGAGTGAGTAAAGAAAAGACTAGAACTAACCCAGTTGTACTCTAACAGGTACTGGAATCCAGAGTGAACTGTAGGAGGGCAGTCCATACTTGCAAAGACCCCCACTACATCATTCTGCACCCAGCGCTCGGCTGCTGCACTAGCATCCAACAAATTCAAGATGATCCCAACAACTGGTGCTAAGATCATGCCCTGGTTAACTTTCTCGGGAGATTGGCCTTGCCTTCTAATTGGCCTGCAGGAAACATAGAGAAACAACCATAAACAAAATATGCAAATTCAGCATCGGCATGCAGACACCCATATACTTTCTTATCTTCATTGAAATTGCTGAACGTAACCATTTTTCTTACATATAGTCTATATGAACCACTGCACACCAGACTTTAGGCATAAAGACCAAAGATAAACTTTTCAAAATCACAAGGGAAAAAATGCCGCCCAAAATCATTTACAAAACACTTTGTAATTTTCTGTGGCATTAGGAAGCTGCAAAGGCAAATTAAAGACCTGTGTTATCAAATCAAAGCAGGCTGCCACCATTAGATCCCTATCAACAACCTCCAGTGTGTTTTGAAATGCTGCTGTTCTTGTGGCTGCAATTGAGTTTTTCTTTTATTTTTCTGTTTTTGACATAGATGTTGGGCAACAAGTATTGTGTCTTTTGAAGCGTGTAATAATGAAAATAAGAATATCTGTTTGTTGAAATTTTACTTATATAAGTAGCCTGCTTCCCCAAGTTTCCAGAAGACATTTAAATTTTATAAAGTCCAATTAAACCACAAAAACAGATTAAAATATTCATAAATTAGAAGATAAGAATGTTACAGAATCTAAGGTGTAAATTACAAATAAATAACAAATAATACAAGGTTTCAGTTAAAAATAATAAGTTAGAACATTATAGTGCTTTTGGGTCTTTTTTGGAGACTTTGGCGGCAATATGTTATTCTCCTTCTTCCCCCAACTCTAATGCACTTTGAAGGATGTCAATGTTTCAATTTGGATCATTTGTGATGGCTCTTTTTGAATGAAAAGGACCATAGCCAATGCACTTGGGCATTATACCAAACACCCAAGGAGTATAGGTGTTGGCCATTTAGACTATAATGACAAATTTTAAAGACAGCAAGGGCTAAAAAAAAAAAGGCACTATTGCAGAAACTTACAAGTCAAAAAATTCAACATCCGCTGCTGAGGTTATATTGTTCAGAATAAAAACAATCAACTCAATTAACCTACAAAGATTCATATCTGTTCCTGATATGAATGCTTGAGGGATCTCACGGGTGCAGAACTCCAAGATCCTGGCAAGATTGCATGAAAGGTCAAATATAACACTGCATTTCCTTTGCTGAAACTCCAAGACCTGCAAGGATGTCCAAAAATGATATTTTAGTTTAGGTTTTTTTTTTTTTTTGAAAAAATGCAACAATCAAAAGGGAAGACGGCAGACAAGCAAAAACATACATCTAAAGCGCCTGTCAACTACTTAAAACCGCGGAAACCTTAACAAGGCTTGAGACTCAGTCTTCTGTTTTAGTAATATGTTACAGCATGTTTTACTGAAGCCATTCAACATTTTTTTTTTTTTTTGGTGGATAAATAAAGAATTTATTAGGAAATGGAGAAAACGTATGAAGAGGGGGACAGAACAAGAGATTCTCCAAATCTGGGAAGAATATTAAAAGAAAAATGAAAGAAATTATATCTGGAGAGAGATAAGGTGCGCTGCCATTCCCCTACTGCAGGAAAATCAGGATTTATTGGAGGTAGCAGCTGTCCAGGAAGCCCGTGGCTTCTTATAAACGAGGGGTCAGTGGAATCATGACCTGGAATGTTACTTTTACCAGAACAGACCGGGATTGGGATGGAATCATTTATGGAGTCCTTCAATTTATCTATAAGCTCTAGGTTGACTTTGGAGCTACAATACTTTGAGAGGTGAGATAATGGTAAAAAGGCTTTCCTGGAGACAGATTAGGAAGAAAGGGATCCCTGCAAAAATTTATCCTTTTTTGTTTGGGAAGCAGCTTAGGGGAAATTCTGACCATTGACAATCTCTAGAGAAGGGGTTAGCGATTCGGAAGAGATGCCCTGTGTAAGAAAGAAGCAGAATCAGTGCTCCACTAGTTGATGCACTGTGACCGGGGGTTAAACAGTAGTGGGATTTGGCTCTTTACAGCATTGAGATTAAGTGGGCTGCTGCTGAAACTGTAAACAATAAATCGAGGGCTTGGAGTAACACCAAGAGATGGCAGAAATAGTTAGTGATTATCATTCCACCATGCGTCATATCGATCATATGGGGAGAGGGAGAGAGGAACAAAAGGATTTAGAAGGGGAAGCATTCTCCTTGAATCAACTTAAGAATTACAGAGCATGAGGATCAGGCAAAATGTATTGGCTTGTTCAATTGTTTAGCTATATAAGGTTGGCACCCCCTTGGTGTCATTTAGTGCAATCTCTCTCTTTCACTGACTTAAAAAAGGAACATCTTCATTTTTGTGTGTTTCTTGCTTTCAAAAATTCAGACCGAGCAGCACTTATTACAGAGGGAAAGGCTGTTTGGCATTTGGATGGAGCATCGGGTTGTTCAGTTTCAGTTTACAGGTATAATTTTAAAAGCAGTCAGGTAGAAAGTGGAAGCCATTTTGGTGTCACGCCTGTTCTGCCCTCATTTGGTGTACATGGTTGTGAGAATCATTCAAGGCCAACTTTTCAGCAAAGACCAATGTAGGAGTAATTTTAGATCTGAAATTAGTGATGTGGCTTTGATGGATACATAGAGAGATTTGGCTGTTTTGTTGTTGTCAATGTGATATTTTCCCCCTCTATTCTTCCCATTTTCTAAGAGGATTTCTCATTCATTAGCAGATCTGTATTCTTCTTTTCCCTCCATCTCGATACGAATATTATGAGAAGACAAGGTCCGATTATCCTCAAGTTATATCATATTTTAATTCGTTTTATAAATTACTACAAATCCATGACATGATTCTGAGAAACAAAATGAAAAAAAAAAAACAAAAAACGAAAAACAAAACAAAACGAACAAATAAATGCTTCGTGAAAAACTGACCTTATATTTTTCTTGCATCTCTCTTATTGAAACTGAAAATTCAGTAATCGTCCAGCTGAGAGTGTTAAACAAGCGATTGAGAAAAGCCGAGAATAATCCTTCATCATGGATGCAAGCCTCCCGCAGTAGCCTCTTCAAAAAATAGTGCCCAAAAGAAGCTCATAAGTTACCTGAAAAGAAAAATATGAATGCAGCACTTCAAACCTCAATATGTCACCTGGAAAACAACAGAGGATGTTGATGATTCCCCAAGCTTTAGTGAACCAAATCCAGAGCCCTTACACAGCCGCAGTAGTATGTTAGTTACAGGAATCCAAGATCTATTATCAAATGTCGATAGTAGTGCTTCTGGCATCCTGTCAGTGGCCGCTTTATTGACCTCAAAAGCAGCCAAAAAATCTCTGTACTGCACTAACACAGCAATGGACTGTAGAAGAAGATCTTTAAGATCCACACTCGATATCCTGGGATCATTGAAGTGTGTAACAATAAAAGTCACCTGGTGCACAAAAGACCCCAATTTTATTCATCTAGACTCTGGAATATAAACATATTATGACGACTAAAGGTTATGAATTATATTTAAGTTTTAGCATACCAATAATAAGAATATAAGAGGGTTGAAACATCAGATCAAATGAAAAAATTAGAAAACACATTGGATGAAAATGGTTCACAAAATCACAATGTTTGCTGCATAACAGTTATTTTAAATGATCACCCAACCTTGTGCCTGCAAATTGTTGAGAGCCTCACCAACAACTTCGGACAAGTATTGCATACCCTATTGACTACTCCCCCCATTGCCAGTTGGTTTTAGGGTGGAACCTTGACATTGTATAAGAGCCCAGTTCTGTTTAGTCCAAGAGCAGCTTAGTTTGTGTTTTCCCAAGCGTGGCCCATTTGCGTCCACGTGTTGGGCAAGTTGTATCTCCATTGTGGAAAAGTGCAGGCCCATTCTGTGTGAGTGACAAGACTGGTTGGGACTAAGTACTGCGGTGCTTGAAGTACCATGTTGAGCTACTCCTCCCATTGTCACTTGGTTTTGGGATGGTACCCAACACAAATTAACAAAGCACTTCCGCAATAGGCCTGGACTTTGGTTTGTTGGGTTTAAACAATTCAGATAATTTGCTATTGTGAAACAGTGAATGGTATTAATATGAAGAAGCAGAGGAGAAACAGGGGTCCTCCTAAGAGAGCAGAAAATCGCATCTAACAAATTACAATAAAGAGCAAACACGGCATTGGAGCAAAAAGCTTCCCCTTGCCTTAAACTGCTGAGGGTAAAAGCCAGAAGCCCTGTTACTGTTTTGGACACCCAAACAGTCCCAACAATGTGAATTAACTTACCCCAAAAGGCAAAAGAAAAATGGAAAATGCAACAATAGCTTACTGCTAGTCTCCAGTTTTTACAAGCCACATTAAGGTGCAACAAAAACATCTAGCAACAGGTTACATAAAAACAAAATACATTGTTTCATGATATTTTTTGCCAAAAAAATTCAAAGTGGAGCAGATTGAAGACAATCAAGAAATAAAAAAGAAGAAGACATACAAAGGAAACAAGTCCTTGCTTAATCAATATTCTTGAAGGGACGAAAGGAGGATCGCTCTTGCGTAACGCATGAAAGCAGTCAACCTGTCAGCAGCATCACACAGCAATTAGTGAAAACAGAAGAGTGGCAGAAGTAACAACAAGAAGAATACTTGATAGAACTACTCAACCTTAGAAGCACCATCATATGGCATGGGTTTCTCCTAGCTTGGAAGATAATTTGGATATAAATATATAAAATTTTAATAATAAAAGAGAAACTGATCGAACCAAATACAAACAGCTAATTGCAATTTAAAATTTCACTAGTTCAAACCTACTTTCTAACTTCAACGCTTACAATCATATAGCCAATAAATTAGATTGTAAAATCACACATCTCTAACCTATGTAATGAGCCCCCCCACCAAAACAAAAAACAAAATAATAAAAAAAAATCCCCTCTTCTTTCACCAACTCTCCTATTACAATCATTCCAAACTGAGTATTTCAAAAAAAGGACTGCAGAACTACTGTGCATAATAGCTATAGCCCCAACGCCCACATGATTCTGTTGACTGAACCTGCAACATCCCATTTCGATATGGATAAAGAAAGCTCCTATGGTTGTCTGGACCATCTGCAGTGAAGAAGGTGCGAGACTGATTCATCTACCTAACAGGGTGAATCTACTAACTGTCACTGGCCTTATTTGTAAAATTAGCCCCACTGTCAGAATTCTACATGATATTCTTCCCAAACAAAGAATCTTCTTTCTTTTGTACACTTCAACTTGCCATAACCTCTTTTGCGATTATCAGCATATTCTCATAGTTATCTTAGCTAGCACAGAAACATCACATTCAAAACCTGCAATTTTCAATGCAACTAAGAAAGTAACACTCACCAAAGCCTCCACATAATATTCAGGGATATAGACAAACACTGAATCCATTTGGCTAAGAGCCAGAAGTAAGTGGACAACCCATAAGCATGCGGCATACATTCCTCTCTGTTTCCATCGAGAAATCAAAGAGATGCGGTACCTGTAATGCATGGAAAAGTGACCAAATAATGAAGATGAAAAGACCAAGATATACCAAACTAAATACTTTACTAAGTTTGAAGCATAATGGGCTCAAAATTAAACACAGTAATGATGTGTAATTATCAAGCTTACAGTAACAAGGAATAGAAACTATGTTTCCACAATGCTTTTACAATTCAAGGTACTAGTTGAAGTGATGCAATGCACACGAGCTAAAAGAGTCATAAATCATTAATCTACAATAAAAAAGCTGCAAAGAATAGTCTACATTTATAAGAAACCATGCTGAAGGATAAATGTAGACTTGGCAACGCCAGAAATTTTAAGGAGGGCAAAATTATGATAAATTTTATTCTCCAAACCAACCAAAATGATGACAGTTCTATAAATAAATAAAGAGTGACATTTATAAGTTCCATGACATGGAAAATCAAGATAAATTATTATTATATTTCCACAACGAGGACAAACAAGAGAAATGTTTTGGGTGGAAACCAAAAAATAAATACAAACTCACCGTAAAGGTGAGGAAATCCACCCAACAAGAGACACTTTTAATGTTTAAAGAGAAAATATAACTTCAACTTATATAATTAAGAAAATAGCCACAATAAAGGAATACAAAATGTGGGAAATCAGAAGAAATTACCTAAAATAAGAGCCAGACTCTTAGGCTAGAGTTATAATTGTGGAAAACTATGAGTGGAGCACAGCAGTTCTCCGCCAATGAGAGCTGGTCTTCAATTAAAGAAAGAGTCCTCTTATCTGTTTTTCTTTTCTAATTTTCATTAGCACCTACCCTCTCTCTTGTCCCGACAATCTGGGTTCTTCATCTTTCTTGCTCTTTAGAAGATGAATAAGTGATCAAAATTAGAGAAGAGCCAACAGTGACCAAAAACAGGGGTTCTTTGTCTTGATCCTTCTTCTATCTTTTTTTCCCCCTTTTTTTTCTCTTTCTGGTTGAAGATCAGAAATTTTGTGTTGTTGGGAAGAGAGAGACAAGAGACAGACTGAGAGAAGGGGAGAGGAAGAGAGAGAAACCAGAGAGAGAAAGGGTACCAGGATGCTGGAGAGTTGAGCTTCTATGGCTCTGTAGGATTAGGTTTAGGTTTGGGTTTATAGGTAAGAAGGGGAACCTTTTAAAAAAACAAAAACAAAAAAAAAGGGAAAAGGAAAAGGGGGACAAACGTGTCCAGCATGTGTCCCAAGTGCGTCCGGCACTATTTCTTTTTTTAAAAATAAAAAAGAGGGATGCATTTCCTAGGACCAAACCCAATAAGGAAATGAAAAACAAACTCCAACATGATTCTTAATTCGAAATTCCAAGTGAAGTATTTGGTACAATATATAGCACCCCAAAATTTATCCCAAAATAAGTAAAAATATTAAATTATTCACTACATTGTTCTAAAGAATAATGTACATAATAATTTCAAGAAATCCTAAATAAACCAATCAATTCCTATTGCAACACTTGGACGGAAGAATGTAGATTTCTGAATTCACAACGCTTGGAAGAGTTCTGCCTCGAACATGAAGAAGTTGACAAGACAATACCACGACTGCAATGAACAGGTGAGAAAGTCTACCTGTGGCATAACTCATAACTTGCCAAACTAGGATCAAAGACTCTAGTCGACCTTGCGAAAAAACAGCATGGAATTAGACTATGGACCGTACAAAATGAACTAACAGTGTATTTCCCTTGCCCTCCATACCCTCCCCTTAGCCATAATTGGACTATTGCCTGCGGTAGAATAGTCATGGGTAGAAGGATACTTCCAGTGCCAAGAGGGACTTAATAATGCACTGGTGAAGATTGGTCTGACGCTGGAAGCAGTAGCACAGTGTTGCTTGTTAATCTGGCACAACAACTTTTGGGTTTCATCATGCTTATAGCTGAAAGATGCCCCAGTCCCACCTTTGATTCCCCATATCAAAACTCCATAAGGGTTAACAATCCGCTAACACAAGAATCAAGGGCATCTGAGTCAGAATTCCCTTAACATTTTTATTTTGGAAACACAGAATCTAGATTTCCCCTTTCAAGCATCACAAAAGGAATTGATTGGTCTACTTGGGCCTCCACTTATGAAAATAGCTCGATTATTTTTGGAACAGTCTTAGTAATATTTTGGTTGATTTTTTTTGGGTATCCTTTTTGTGATATGACTAAAAAAAATTATCAAGTTTTAGCTTAAAAGAGGTTCTGCCTCCTACACTATAGTGATATAAAATTCTCAAGTTTTCGGATCAAAA
The DNA here is from genome assembly GCA_034195605.1 of Santalum album. Classification (NCBI taxonomy): domain Eukaryota; kingdom Viridiplantae; phylum Streptophyta; class Magnoliopsida; order Santalales; family Santalaceae; genus Santalum; species Santalum album. Next base: position 12,991,072 of record CM067267.1, read on the forward strand.
CAGATTTGCACTCTCGCGACTCTAGAGCCTCAAAGTTATAATTTTAGGAAATATGAAGAGTAACACCAGAGATGATAAGGAATAACCAGAATATTCATACCCATAAACCACTACTAATCACATAAGATCACTAAGTTAAAAACCTGAATTACAATTTAAGATCACACATAGGACCAGGTAATTTATTAACTATTAGTCAAGCTGGGAGAAATACCTAAGGCAATAAATACTGTAAATATTTGTAACAATAAGACATAAAACAGCAAGATGCAAAACAGAGGCGAGCTGAATATCAGAAAATGCTTTCTACAGTCATCTTACCATGCACAGTGTCTGATGCAATCAATGACTTCTTGCCGATAAACACTACGAGCTTCCTTCAAATGCCTTAATTGCTCACCAGATGCTCGTTCTCTTATTTGTTTATTAGTTTCTTCCAGAAGAGAAATTGATTGTAACTGATGAGACGTGTAATATGATGCCTACATCAAAAGCATTCTTTTTGAATTCAAATTACCACTAGATAAATTTCTGAGATCTTATTTGACTGGTCAATAAGCTTCTGGTGGTGAGATAGCTAAACAATAAGATACAGGAATTTTCTAGAGAGGGAAAAACAAATTTAAAAATAAAAAAAGCAGAAGATGCAATCCCAGATTTTTGTCATCATAAAAACATGAACAAGAGGTGTATTCCTAATAAAAAGAACAAACAATAAGGATCAAAGCTCGAGCTCATAACTGAAGATTTTGAGGCCAACTTCCCTAACATCATAATTGGCCGGCCCAACGCAGTGATTGACGCATAAGTGGCATCTATCAGATGTCAATCTAAAAGCATTGGCAGAATTCATCTCATTTGATAGTTCAATTGTTCCCATTATGTCCTGATTGATGAACCAACAAAAAAAAAAAACATTTACTCAGGTACAGCATTATTGTAAAATCTATATCTATCTTACAACTGAACGGAATTCCACTTTTACATATCCTATAACTGAAAGGAACTCCACTTTTGTTTGCCTTGTATTCAGTAGAACATGCTGTCCAGACCAACCAGACTCAGAAACAAGTTCGTTAACGAACTCCCTAGCTCAAGCTCACAGTAGATGCAATTGCATACAAATGAGAATCATCTTAATTAAACCCAGGCATGCTACTCTTATGTAAATTAATCTATAACCCAGACTGCCCTAAGTTATGCCTAGCACAAAGGTGTTTCCTTTTTTTGAATCAGTAACACAGCAGTCTTGTTGAGCCCACCAGCATCTGTGAGAAACACAATGGTGTTATCTAAGTAGCGTTTGTCTGGTTTCATAACCCACATTCCCCTTCAACTCCTTCCTAAACTAAACACATTCAGGCCAACTTCAAGATTTTCTAGAAACATCAAATCCTTGAGATTTCAAGAAGACTCCTAAAGAGAGAAGGATTTTAATACAATTTATCATTAAACTGATTGCACCATATGCAATTCTAAGAAAGAGGGCCAACGTTTTTCTCCATTTATTTTTTGACAGTGAGGTTTATTGCACGAGAATTTTTAATATTCACTCCAGACAATGCAAGTGATATAAGCAATTAAGAAGTCCAAACACTTGCAACTTACACAGCAAGAAAATTTTCAAGAAGAATGACCCACAGACTACTCACCTGTCTAAAGTTTGGTGAAACGCCAATGTAATACAACAGCAACAATACATCCAAAAGTTCCTCTTCTCTTAATGTTGTTGAAGATGAATTAGTCTCCCTTGATAAAGTCTTCATATGCTGCACAGGGCGGTAATTAAACTCAGGTTCAGATTGCTCACTTGAACTGGGTTTATCTGCCATCTCATCATTCAGACTTCCTGTACTGCATTCTGCAACAACATGAGCAGATCTCTCGGGTACAGGATTGCAATGACCCTGAGAACCTTTGGCATCATTGTTAATCATGCCCTTCGAGATTCTTGTAAAATCCGAATCATTACTTGAACAGCAACATGGCTTCTGCAAAGTAGAATGTGTCACTCTTGTTTCTTCATCATCCATGCATCCTTCTTCCCATCTAACTGCTTCTACTTTTGGGTCATTTACTGGATGGAGCTTTGACAAGTGACAAAAGGATCCTCCAAGCCTAGGGATGCCAGTACGATGAGGATCATTTCTAAGAAACAACTCTATGGGAAAACATTGTTGACCACCTCTGTGAAGAAAACCAAGATCAGGAACTACATCAGAGCCACAGCACTTCATCCAGCTGTCGATGTCCCCCGTAGAAAATCCTTCCGATAAAAAATGGAGTATAACTGTGTATAAGGAAACAAGAACCGAGTTACTTGAAATTTCTGGTGGAGGCACATTACGATCTGCTCCTCTGTTCTTCAATAAAAGGTTCTGCAAAAATGTCCTAAACACTGAACCAGGCAACTGAGGAGGTGATATAGGTGGCACAAACTGTATAACCAGTTGACAAAGATCCCTATGCTTCTCCTCAATCTGCATAAGACAAGTCGTCACTGGTCAAAAATAAACATGAGGCCCATAAGACGTTTTCAAAAATCAATTAATTCATCTAAATTTCTCCTCATGAGTAACTCAGAATCCCATCTCTAAAATCACAAACAGCTCAAGAAAATGTCAACAACCTCACGGCATAAAGTAAAAAAATGGAATGGTCATGATGAAAGAGCTAATCAAAAACTTCTGAATGACAAAAACATGGATAAAGAACCAGTCCATGCTTGTTAAATGCACAGCAATTTTGCCTACCTGAGACAATCTATCACACCAACTACAGCTAAGAATTTGTTCCAACTTTCTGAGGCCCGTCATGTAGATCCTTTTACAGCACTCGACTCACTTCAAGCCTACTCAACTCTCTTCAAGTTTATCCCTTCTGGTAAATTAAATTGTAGTAAATCATTTTTCCTACTTCCACAGCCACACTCTTCTTGTTCTCCCTCTAATGATAAAAGGAAAAAAATTATTAAGGTTGCAACGCAAGCAAGCTAGTGAATCAGAAGAAGTCAACCGTCAAGAGGGCAAGAAGTCTCTTAACAAAGAGAAACGGAAAATATAAAAGGCACGAACATGTAAGCCAAAGCCGCCCCCCAACCTACACACAAAGTAGATAAATTTCCCCCTTATCTTAAGAACACAGCCTATAGACGCTATTGGGGTAGTGATGTAGGACAGAACTGATAAAATAGGGAAGGATGGAAGATAAATAAAGGGAAAGGGATAATTGCAGTCTCACACCACTCAAAAGGTAAACTCTATGGAAGGTTGTTGCCTCACGCAACTCAATAGTGCAATGGAATGGATTTGTGGCCTCACACCACTCAACAAGATGCACCCAGAAGTCAAGTATAATTTATTCAATAATCAAAGTCTAAATGACCTTGGGGATTACATCTTTATTTAAAGTTAAACTATAATTAGCAGGCAAGAAACCTAGGATCTAGCAAAACACCCTAAATCCCATATTATTAGATAAGGATCCCAAATATACACTCGAACCATAAATATAATAAAATATATTATCGTTCCTAATCAGATAGCACTTCTCGACACCTTCCACCTCAATCAACCACATTTAGTAGTGCCCACCCACCGTGCCCTGCCAGCCAGACCATATGATTCTTAGCCTTTTCCAAAACAAGGGGGAAACCTAGGTTCTTTCATTCCCCGCCACCCTCCCAATACTTGCCCTAGGACGACATTTTCCCAATTCATGAGTACAAAAGCTAATACTATCACCAAAAATATTAAATACTTCAACAGTTTAACCAATGCAGATGAACTAGATTTCCAATTTCTTATGCACATACTGTCTAAAGTGATTAAAACTTAGCAATTATTCACTTTAGCAAATATAGAAATTCATTTGTAAGGAAAGTCTTCAACACAAAAATAATACCCATGATAGAAGATTAGTAGGAAGCATTAAATTGGGGAGGGAGGGAGAGATCACAAGAGGGAGAAAGAGTTTGAAAAGAATTTTTAGAATAAAATTAAATTTGCAAGTTCCGAGGCACTCTGTGGAACACCTGAGAACATTTTCAATTAACATTCCTCACTCTATAACACATTACAGCACAAACTCTGTTTATAGGACCTTGCTAAAACTTCAAAGAGTATGAACCAAAGTGGGTAATCAAATCTATCTTCACTATGTTCACAAACCCCGAACATACCGATAGCATGTGGTAGAAAATATATGTAAAAGAATCGATATTTCTCAAAGGTTGATATAAGACATGATAGTTCTTGCGATGATAGAAAAGCATGTGCTACTTTAATACAATCAAACATGAAAGGCAAAAGAAAATTATTCACATACAAACTACAGGAAATCCTTTTTAAATCAAAATAACGAACTTTCATACATTTCCCGCATTAAATCCTTATGAGTATCAACCATATTGTAAACCTTAAAATTTAAGTTTAAATGTAATTTTTCCCATGTTCATGCTTGGATATTTTCTTCCTCATTACCCAAATAGGCATAACTAACAAAAATTTATGAGAGAGAAAGAGAGATGACAACAAAGTGCAAGAGATTTCAGTGCTATGTAATGATTGCATACCTTATTAATTGCTTCAGATAAGACACGAGTAGTTAACAGCATGCTACTTTCATAGGAAATGTCATCAGATGAACCAGGCCACCAAACAGAAGGTATTATGAATTGAAGATCCTGCTTGTTGGGACTCTTCCGTGCTAGAAACCCTTCAAACAAGATCTCAAAATCTGATGATTTCCACCAAAGCACCATGAGTTCTTCTCGTCTTAGAACATGACATGCCAATGCAAGATAAGGATATGAACCAGAGTATGGGCACCTCATTAGAACAAGTGGTGCAATTTTGCAACCACAAGAAAGGCCATTCAGGACATGTTCAAACATTAAATGTGATCCTTCGAATTCCAGAAAGAGATCAAGAACTCTATCTAGAGTTGCATAATTATGTGGTACCTGCATTCCAAACATTTCTATCAGGAACGATAAAAGTGGACCCCACCCTATATATTCTGCACTTCCCCTCTCAGCATTGACTATGGAGAAAAATTCCCCACATATTGCACGGGAGACAAGTGGATAAAGCTCCTCGAGAGGCCCAAACCTCTTCAACCTTCTTAATTTCTCAACAGAAGTTAACTCCATCCTCTCCCTGCTATGCATTTCCAACAGCCTTGTTAAACACTGGAGCAACTGAGTGGCAAGAGAATGTGAAGAGGGAGGAGCCTGAAGGGGAAGGAAGCCTTCAACTGGATACCTAAAGGGGCGGCCCCCAAAATTTAACTCACATCGCTCGCCTTGAGAGAGAGATGCTGCAGGATAGTACCCAGTTGCAGGCCCCATCTGGCGAATCCCAGAAAATGCCACCCCAAGGGAGATACCATTTCTGTAGAACTCAATATCACTGGAATCTAAATCTATACAACACCCAATGACATCACCAGCAACCCATGATTGACCATACAACTCAGCTTCTTCATTCCATTTTCTGACCCTTCGCCCATCAAATGCATATGAATCTTCAGCATCCCCTACACCCTTATGATCAGTGAAAGGGCATGAGAGCGTTGCCCATCCAAGCTGCTGTACACCAGAAGTTTCTAAAATCACTTCATACATCCATTTTCCTGTCCACACACAAGCATTTGCCCTGACACTACTGAACATAGCCAGGCTCTCTATAAGCAAAGGTGGTTTGACAATTCGTATATCACCACAAATGCTAGATTCTTCAATAGCAACGGTGTTAGACCCCCGGCTATTGTCATCAATATAAACTCCATCTCTGTTTCTAATAGGCGATTCCAAACACACATTAAGTCTCAAGAAGTCATTCTTTATGATTGACTGAATTTGACTAGCTTCAATCGGATTAGTCAATGAACCAATTGATTTGTATGGTAAATCAAATATGTGTTCAAGGGCTCGCTCCGCAGGTGGGTGGCCAATATCATCACAACAGGAAACAAGGCGACACTTCTGTGAGCCCCCTCTGTCATTTTCGCCATTCAATATCACAGCTAAACCAGAAGAAAGCCCACCAACCCGTAAGCCGTCTTCTGACATTCCTGACAGGGGCGATCCACCAGCACCAATTTGCGCAGAAATCACCCACGAAATTCCACGAGAATTTAACCTTCCACGAGTTCGAAACCTGGAACAATCAAGCAATCCTGGATGTGAATCCAACAAAAAAAAAATGAAACGAAACATGAAACATCTCTGTTTACATTATTTTCTTTCACTACCATGTGAAATAATCAACTCATTGAAACCTATACAACTACTTGCCTCAGTTTAATCAAGTTCTCCATTAGCCTCGCATTTATCGGAAGCCAGAGCAAGGATAAACAAAGATTTCTTACTAAATCTAAGTTTAAAAGAAAAGCAAAAACAAAGCATTAAACAAACTACGGTCAGGAATATTCCTATGATAAACAAATCAACAGAATCCCACAGAACTTACAGGGATAGCAGGTAGCAGCGCCGAAGAGAGAAGCTGTAGGGTTTCACGCTCTTAATGAAAGGAATGAAGGCCGAAGGTTTCTAGGGTTTGCGAACACCATTGATAAACTCTACGAGAGAGAGAGAGAGAGAGAGAGAGAGAGAGAGAGATTTCTGATTTCCGCAAGAACTCCGGAGGAAAGAGAAACGAACCAGCTCCAGCCACACGCTTGACTCGAACCCTAGGGTTTTAACCGACACGTGTTGGGATGACGCATGAGGAGTCGGTTGATGACGTCGCCGGTTCATCGAATCTGACCGGCTCGCTCCCGGTTCCGTTACCTTGTTCGGCGTTCGCCGCCAACCTGGAACCGGCAACTTTTTTGTGGACTACAATAATGTCTCTAGAAAGCATTTATCGACTAATGTTAACGTTATGGGACAAAATAATTTAACGGGAAAATATTTAAAGAGAAAAAGGTGCATGCACCTGTTCATCTGTATTTTATTAAAAAAATTATTACGCACTTATAATTTTTAGTAAAATAATATTATTTTAGGTAACAAACACAAATTACACATATCTAAGTACATACTCCCTTTTCTAATATTTAAAAGATTCTATGATTTAAACTATATTCAAATAAACCGGCTATAGTTTTAATAGATTCCTTGTTAATTATCCTTTGAACAAAAGATTAACGAAAGGGGACTATCAAAACCAAATTAAAAATTGAGGGGTCCAATTGAATAAATCAAAATGACATAAATATATCTAGAAATGGCTCAAATCATAGGGAGTCTTTTAAATATTTTCTCGAATTTAATTATCATTGTTTTCAAAAACACTATTATTATGGGACATGTTTCACAAAACTCAAAAAAAATATGTATTTGTAGGAATAGATATTTCTAACCACCCTTTATCTCCACCTTCAATATTTCTATCTTTTTAATAATATATGATTAAAATCATCAAATTTTATAAATTTATAACTTCACAAATTCACATCATTTCGGATTCATCATTATAAAGTTGATTTTGAGTTTTATTCGATCCTCGTACAAGTTGAGGCAATTTAATGAAAAGAGAGCTCGAGGACAAGAGCAGGCCCCTGAATTTGACAAATTGTTTTCCCACAAAAATACGAGGAGCTGTGGATAGACAAGAAGAGTGAAGAAAATGACTTTGAAACGAGTGTCAGGTTATGGGTGAGTGCTGAAATGAAAGAATGAGTTGTTTTTTTGTAAGGGTGTTTGGCTCTCAAGACAACTCAGAGTTTAAAACTAAGTTTGAAATTTACTAAATTTGAATTGTTAAAATTTAATTTTATGTTAATCAAAACTATGATTTTATAGACATACCTGTTCTTTCGGTATTTATAAAATTAAGTTTCTATAAGCCAGACATGTCAAATCGATAATTTTGAACGAGGGAATGAATGGGTAGGGTAAATATCTTGTTCCTGAATTTTCATTAACAACTTTTCGAAAGCAGCCTTCTGTTAATATAAATGGAGCCGGTCATTATATTATCGCTCGGCTAGTGCTAATGATCATGTTTAAGAACATGCAGCCTGCGTCGCCCAAGCAAAAATTATGGTTCCCAACACAAAAATTATCATGAAAATTAAAGATTTTCATGGTTGATCACAGGATTATGGTTTCAAATCAACATAAAACTTCGGATAATTTGATATTTGAAGTATTTTTATAGAATTCAAATGGAGGCATTTCCGGCCCTTGATGACGCCGCTTGCCTTGATAATGAGGGGGAGGTCCACTTTCAAGGTAAGATTCCTACCTTTACAACTTTGCTTTAGAAGGAAATTAAACTCTTTTCAAGAAAATCCAAGTTTATTAGGTGCAGCTAGACCTTGTAATATTTAAAAAAAATACATAATTCATAATTTATATGACTCTCCATCACTTAACAATTAGATTTGTATGCTGTTTAAATTAATAGCACTCAAAAATATAAAATTCTTGATAGGGAAAGAAATAGATGTTTTTTTTTTTTTGACGGATTCATCATTGAAGGGTGAGAAACGCAAGAAGTTTTTGGGGGAGTCTAGACCATAAAAATAAAATAACTAATAAACTTAAATATGCATGCGGTTTTATTAAAAAGACGACATCTCCTCATCTATATAAAAAGGCACTGATATTTTTTATGAATAAAAGAAAACGCACACACCTTATGAATCTTTCAAGTTAACTTTTTTACCTAGTAAAAGGGTGATAACTATCAAAAATGTATTTACCATGTATTTTATAATTATGAAATATTATACCCTCATTCAATAAACGTTTTTAATTAAATAAAACACAAGGACTTCATTTCACACTTTTCATTCATAAAAAAAAGGGACAAAAGATGATGATAAAATGTTAGTATCATTTTTTATATCTTAAATGCATTAAAAGGTGGGGAGGGGTTCCTCTGCTGGGCACCCAGCCACCCCAAATTCATGCCCTATTTTAAAAGTATAATCATACCGATTGAAGGAACACTTAAAAATCTAGGTTCCTATAAATTTTTATATAATTTGATAATATCTAAATTTTACCTTCGTTTCTATAAAATGAATGAAAATGTGAACACTCCAACCTTCGGTTTTGTAAATTTTTCTAATTTGTACCCTATAAATGAAGGCTCTATACATTACTAAATGGTATAAAAATTTATAGGAACCTTAGTTTTTGAGTGCCTTTTCAATCTGTACGATTTTATATTGAAAACAGGCCACGGTTTTGAGGTGAGTGAGCGCTCATGCGCCCAGCAGAGAAGCCCCTCCCTAAAAGGGGATAACAATCAAAAATGTATTTACCATTTATTCATACCCTTATTCAATCATCTCTTTTTATTTAATAAAACAAAGACTATTTTTTAAAAAAAATTCATAGAAAAGAAGGTACAAAAAATGATAAATATTTTTATTCCATAATTATTTCCATTATTTACTAACTTGTAATGGAAAAAAAATGTCAATTTTAAAGATTCATGGATATTAGTGTCTTTTCAAATAGGTGACCTTTACCCCAAAAAAAATATATAGCTTGTTAATAGGTAGAAATTTTCTTATTATTTAATGGGTTTATGTGTTTCAATATACTTTAATTCATGGTTCATGAGATTCCTTATATATTTATACCTATGAAATTGTAATATATTACGTACTCTATTCTATTCCACAAATCAAACAAACCGTTAGTCCTAAAAATGCTTTGCCTCCATGAGTTGCTCAATGGGTCAACCCTCTGCTCCCAACACCTATGTTTTTCTTCTTCTTTTTTTTTTTTTGACAAAAATTCAATTAATTCATTTAGACACAAACTGATTGTGGAGAAATTTTATCATTGTCAAAATATAATTTAAAAAAAAGAACAACTACGAATGGTATTTATAAAGTAGAAACATATAACCTAGGGTTTGATTATGGGGAAACCTCTGAATTCTAGGGCTTATAGGAAACAGCCTACGGTGCAATGGACCCGCAAAAATAGCCTCTCCAATCTAGATTTGGCTCCCCCGATATATTTTCTATCTAATACATCTCAATGCACCTATTTTTTAAACATTTTATTTTTTTAACTATTCTAATCACTACAAATTTAGTTAACTTACATAAATATAGAAGCGTGATAATTTTTATGAGATTTAAGAATTTAAACATTTTATATAGCTTTTAAAGGTTTTGATTTCTCAAATTTCGAGTGCTAAAATATGAAACTAGTGCAACATCAAATCTCATGAAAATAAACTTATGTACATGTTTATGCATTTTCTTTTCCATCTTTATTGTTAAAAATTTTAAGTACTATTTCAAAATTTTAAAGGTAAGCTCAAGAAAGAGTATTGGACGAAAACCATTGCCTCTAGATAATATATATAAAATATATTTAGAGCTTTTAGGTTAACGGGCTTTGACCTATAAGACTCGTATGACCTAATCCATGTCTATATAATATATATTTAGAACATATAAAATAAGATACAAAATATCCTCAACACTCAAAATCAAGCAAACCCTAAGTTTTTAGTTATTCCCAATATAAGTTTTTAGAATTGATTACGTAATTATCAATTGCGTGACCAAACCCTAATCTCCTTAAACCCTAACCCTCACCTCCTCCCTTCTTCCCCATCAAAATCTCCTCCTCATCTCTTATGTCTTGTTCTCTTCCATCACTTTTTTCGCGTGTTTATAGGAAAAACTGCTCCATACTTCCATAACTTGACCCAAGAACTTCACCAACTTGGAGACCTTTATCAATTTAGAAACCAAATGTATCTATAGTATTTTTTGTCTTTTCTTGTTCTTTGTTTTCGTTGTCATCTTTTTAAGGGTTCTACTATTTTGTCCAATTGCAATTTGTTCTAATAAGGGGAGTTTGAGGATTTTACCACTTTTTGCCATAAACTTTGTATTTTTGTCTATGTGCTTGATATTTGTTTTGTTTTCCGATGGGATTGAGTGCTTGAGATTGATTATCTTCTCTTTCTCTCTACGGTGGTTTTGATTGATTTTGTGTTGGATGATTGAGTTTTGATTGTGACACCCCCACCTTTAACACACTAACAGGTGTACAAGGGTGCACTCATCCATCGTTCACTAATCGATTCCCTAATATTAACAGAAAAGTGGAACCATGTACAATACACACCATACTGTACAACATAATATATTACAACCCAAAAGGAGTTTAATGTGACTAAAAGCTTAAAGATTTAACTACTGGCAAACCCTTTCCCTTTACTACTACCACCACTTTTGTATGGCATGTTCGCATGAGACCCACCTGAACAATGTTCAAATGAACAAGGGTGAGTACAAATAAACACTCAGTAAGGGATAATCAATCAGGATGCATCTTCAAAAAAGATTAACACCATAAATTCAACATAGTTTAACTCAAACCACCAGTCACTGAGAGACTCATAAGGTCATAAATACTATGTCTATTCAAACCCAGGCACGGGGTCTAATGTTCGTGTATGAAACCAAGCACAAGGTCTATTCAACGTATCGAGGCTCGTCAACTAGGTATTACGGCTCATATGTGCATTAACCCAAGCACGGGGTCTCCTATTCTGGCTTTCACAGTTGTTCTTCTTAGGTTAATGGGTTTAAACGCAACATTCAAGCCACCAACATAACAAGTAGAACTGAATAAATAGATCCTAACCATGTTCAAATCAATATTTAGGATCTCAAACAAGTATAATAGCAATAATTGGGTAAGTGTTTTTAAACGGTTATTCCCAATCACAGCCAAATCAACAGTTCAAGCTCAAATAACATGTACAACCACAATCCGAATGAACAAATATATATAGACATGTCAAATAATGTCCGAAATAGCAAATAGGAACCAAATATTAGCAATTTTAGATATAATCAAGGAAAATTGAGATATTTTAATAAAATGATTGAAATTTCCTTGCAAAAAATAAATCACACGTAAAAGAATATAATTTCTCTTTCAAATAATAGATTACCCTTACCTTAGATCGATCAAAATGTCGAAATAAGCACTTTCCTCCTATCCATGCTGCCACCCACACTTCTTCTCCTTTTCTTTTTCTTTTTTACTGCCCTTTTTTTTTTCCTTCTCTTCTTCCTCACTCTTGGCCTCTTTCTATTTTTTTCAACTTTAGTTGCTACAGTAGTCTTCTCTTTTTCCTTTTTTTTTTTTTTGTCCTTCCTTTATTTTCTTCTCTTCTTCCTCGCTATTGGCCTCTCTCTATTTTTTCAACTCTAGTTACTACCGTAAGGTTCACTTTGCTTCCATTCATTAGCTTATACTGATATTATAATATAATATATTATATATGTATAACACGTTGCTCAACCTATGCTTGTTTGTCGACTTATAGACTTGATGACCAAGTCTCTCGCTTCCTTGCCACACATGTTTGCCAAACATTATATATATATATAAAGATAATAAACATATTATTTTATTTTATTATAACTTATACGTACAAAATTATTACCTTAGGCATTAGCTATGTGTGTAAATAAATAATTATATGTCATACGTCCACCTATTCTACTTTTCTCCATATTTCACATCCTAAAATTATTATTAGATTTTCGATTAAATTAGTTATTACTCTTATCCTTCATTCAACCCAAACACCGCCCCAAACTATGCATTTTTAGTTCTAACTTTACCACAACTCCCCTTTAAAATTTAATGAGAATTTAGGAGTATTACACTGATGTTCAAGACTTGATTTTTATCTTCCAATAGAATTAAAAATAGGGTCTCATTAGTTCTTATTGTCCCATTTTTCTCCATCCTTTTGTTGGCTGAGAAAAGTCAATCACACAATTTTCAATTGTATGACTAATTTCTGACCCTTAGTCACGCAATTACCAATTGCGTAGCTGACTTCTAACAATTAGTCCTATAATTATCAGTTGCTGACTAAAACTTAAATGAGGAAATGCCGAAATCATGCATCTACTTTGAATTTTTTATAAAACATGTTATTTTAGGAATTTTTTCCATTTTCTTCATCATCTCACCCACATCGACGGAGACCACCCAACATCAAGTCCTCCCCCCTTCGATAAAAATATAACTCAATTTTTCAGGTGGCAAAACTCAATTTTACATTTGAAATCCAGTGATGTCCCAATCAAGAAGGTTGACTTTCGAAGGCTACCAGTCATTTTTTCTTTCACAAAAATGTTTTTGTTAGCTCCGCACGCAATAGGCCAGAGACCCACCTAGTCAATGCAAACATTACGCGTCCCACGAGCATCCTGAAAATAAGACTTCGAATATTTTATGTTGTCTACTTATCCATTTTGTAGGAAAATATTAATAGTGCCCAGTGGTGTGTTTAAGTCGAGCCGAGTGTCGAGGCACTCAAGCTTGAGCTCGAGCTCGAGTGTAAATAGTCGAGGTCGCTCTTGACCAATCTCATTTTTTCCAAGCTCGAACTTAGGTAGAGCTAAACTTTAGTTTGAAAGCGCATGATTAGTTTTTATTACTACTACTATTACTACTGTTAATAATAATAATACGTCAAGTACAGAGTCAGGCTTATGATACTCGAACTCGACTTGAAGCCGTGCTAGCTCAAGCTCAAAAAATTTCGAATTGAGTTGAGCTCGAGCTACTCATGAACTGTATTGTCTCGTTTATAGCCATATAATTGCACCTACGCAAGGTCATGGAAAAGGATTACGGGTGTTAGATGAAAAACTATATTTTGTTTCTACCATTTGATAAAATTTAAAATTTATCCAATTATGGATTTCTTCCAAATGGTCAGAGGGCGACATTTAAAAACTTGTCTTTCTATTGGACCAGCCTCTCCTTTCTCATATATATATATATATATATATGTGTATGTGTGCATAATATAAAAAGGAATCAAAAAGTAAGAAATGATAAATAAAAGGGTAATATCATATGTACATCTTTCGTACGTCCTTCATCTCGAAGGTAATCATATGTTAAAATTTGTGTGGTCTCATATTGTTATTCGATCAAAATGCCTCCTATTTTATCATATCATTTTTTTCGATATAAATGGTACAAGTAAAAAAATTTTAAATAAAAAAAATAGGGGAATGGACTTACTTTGTAATTTCATAACTCGGAGTCTGTGAAGAAAAGCAAAACAGAACAGTTCCCCCTTGACCATAAAGAGGCTGGGGTTCCAGCCGGTCCATGTGCCCCATCTCTCGCTCTCTCCCCCTCTCCCTCTCCCTGTGCTCCTCTCTCTTCTTCCTGGTTGGGTCCATAATGAAGGAAAACTAGCAAGACATTATCAAGTGATTCTTCCAGGTGAGATTTCATTCTTCTTCCCCTCTTTTTTTATTTTAATTGCTCGTGATTTAAGTTCTTCCAAGTGATTTTTCATGAGAAAAATAGTGGAATATTGAAGAATTCCAAACCAGAGAAGTTTTTTTTTTTTTTTGTAGCATAAAATTATTCCATAATCTCACATTGCATGGAAAGGATTGTGCAGCAGTTATCTTGTTTACGTTGAGCAGTACGATTTTTTCTTTTTCCCCATATTGGCTCTTCGGTGCCCTGTGGGATCTAATGCATAAATCTTTTTCCTATACTCTTCTTGAGCTGTGATCATTACCAAGAGTACATCATACCCCACATTTTTATTTTTATTTTTATTTTGTAATCTTTCTTGATAATGGAGGATATGGATCCACGTGATCTTTGTTTAATGGCTTGAATCTAATAAATTTTATCGGGACAGATTACTTCGTTAATGAAATTGCCAAAAAAAATTAGGACTTACTGACCATCCACTAACTTTATGAAAACTGTGTTGACAATTGTTTCCAGCTTTTTCCTTGTTGGATTGGTGAGGTTTTCTTGGTGGGAGCCAATGCATTCCCCAGGAATCTTCATGGCCAAACTCTGAAAATCAATTGAATTTATCAAAAAAAGAATGTTCAGTGAAGGGCAATTTTGGAAGCTTATCAAAAAGTTACTTGAATTTTTTGGAGCGTGGAAAAATTGCTTTCCAAATAAGTTTTTATTTTAACATTTTCAAAAAGTTGGCCCTTAGTTTTTACTAGTATATTTAAACTTTTTCGAAAAGTTATTTTAAATTTTCAAATATTCATCATAATTAAAGTGGCTAATAGCCTGCTAAAAGGAGGATGGGAAATTATTTCATTGACCAACGCAATCGGTGTAGTTAGAAAGCATATTAGGCAACACCAAAAATGCTTTGCCTAGGAGGTGGGCATCAAACGGTCAAAATGGTCACTTAGGCCTACTTAGCCCTCTCTAGAACATTAACCGCTCATTTGATTCACTGGATAGGTATTCCATAAAATATAATACGGACAATAAGTGGATTATGTGAGAAATAACTCTTTTCAAGTTTATGAATGCAATAGGCAAGTAATAGCTACTCCTTACCTATTCCCCAAATAGTCGTGGGAGTACTATTTTACTTATGCTTTATGGAAAAATCATGTCTTATGTGTTATATTTTTATGAAATACTTATTACATTCCACTTTATGAACCAAATGAGTGGTAAACACAATGAAAACTCAAATGCACGCACTTTTTATAACACTAACCGCCCATTTGATCTCTAGTATAGGAAGATAAGTCATTACCAACTGAATTAATACGGTGTTTGCCGATAAATGCTTACCTTTATGAAAAGCTTTTTTTTTTTTCAATAGAAAAATAAAACCTAACATGGAAGTATTCCATTTCCCTTTTTTCCGGGAGTCCTTTGTCTATAAGTGTGTGTGTCCTTTATCAAAAATTTATTAAATTATATAACCTTAATAAACGCCAATCAGTCTTTGAAAGGAGAGCAATGTAAATTTCTTACCTATTTTTTTCCTTACAAATTTATAGTTTTATAACAAAAATTAAAATAGAATAAAATAAATAAGAAAAGGGAGAGTTGAATGGGTTAAAAACATCATCCTAACATTACTCAAAAGCAGGAAAATATGTCGCCGCACCTCTTTAGCTGAATGGCTCCCTTTAGACATTGCAACCAAGAAAGACTAAGGTCATTGTCTTGTGTATGTCATATATGCACGATTGCTCTTTTAATTATGTCATGAGGAGTAGGGGAGTGCATTCAGATTGTCAGAAAATTTTTCGATTGAACAAATATTTTTCGAATTTTTTCAAAAATAAATTTTCCTATCCGATTCTCGATCAAACTATACTTTCTTCGATTATTTCCTAATTGAAGTATTATAATCGAGAAAAAAATTTCCCAACCGAGAAAACGTTCTTAAAAAATTAAGAATATTTTCTTTAAGCAAAACATGTCCAATAATATACAACCTTACCTAAAAATCATTTCCGGTTTATGTACGTAGTACTAGTTTGAGTAAGTGGGTAATTTGGGTATTACGAATATTTTTTAACCCTTTTCCTGATTTTCCCAGATAGACATAAAACATTTCAATTTCTGACCATTTTCTCAAATTTATCCAGCAGAATTACTCAAAAGTCAAAATTTTTTTCTGGAAATCCGATAAATCTCAGAATCTCGGTCACCCTAGTCAGGAGAAAAGAAAATATAGTCGCCGATCCATTAATTACGCTGGCTGTTCATTTGAATCTTTACTGTTTCATTTTAATATTTCGCTGTTTTCCTCCCAAAAAAGAAAAAGGAAAAAAAAGAAGAAGAAATCTCTCTATTTCACTCCCCCAATTAAATTTCAAAATATTTTTTAAAATAATCAAAATAACATTGGCAAAAAAAAAAAAAAACACTTTTCCTCCCTCTCTTTGAAAATTCAGTACAGTTACATGAAGTTTGTGTTTCGTCATCAATTCAATTCAAACTCAGATAATCCGCGGAAATCTTCACCACAAATTCCGCATAAAACTCTAACTATGGGTTCATCTTCGCCCTCAAAGAAGCCTATACTTATACCTTGCAAAACCCTTGTGTTTGCGATTCCTCTTGCGCTCATGCCGTTTCATCATCCTTGTCTGATTGGGATGAACCCTAATCAGACAAAAACAGCTGCTGCGCCTCACACGAAGAGGAAGAAGAGGGAAAGAAGAAAAAATAGAAGGAGAAAGGTGGTTTTGATTGGTTGTGTTGAAGAAGCGCATCATGAAATGTGAGTTTTTTTTTTCTTGGTTTTTAATTTTTATTTTAAGCTGCTTTATATTGAACTTATTGAAGGGATACAAGGTGCCTCAGGCAAAATCAAGGATAGTACAGAAGAAAACATGCCACTTTTCTTAGTTCATTTGACTGATTATTCGTTTTGCTTTATATTTTGCTGTCTAACAGTGTATATTTATTATTTAAAACTCTGATTATACTGTTTCCCTTTTTAAACAGTGAATTATGTACAGATTTATAAATCATTTACGTTTCATGTCTTCTCTTTGTACAACATTTTGTTTAATAACTTTACTATTTTTACTACAAATGCATGGAATCATAGGGTGGTGCTTTAATATTCCGTCTCACAGCTTTTTAATATTGTTTTACTGAATATGACAATGGTTCATGTTAGTAATTGTGGACCTCGAAAACTCAACTAATTATTCAAGAATCTTCAAGAGCTAGAATTGCGATAAAGGACAAGCAGTGAGGGTTTAGGACTTGTCAATGGTGGCAAAAATATTATTATAAGGTTATTGTTCTGGTGGGCAAATGGGTCAGGCTTGACATTTGATTTTTGATCTAATCCTTATATAATTAGTGTAGTTCTGTGTAATTTTAGTGTGTTGTGTGATGAATTCGGTTATCCCTGATTTGCTACATTGAGACATTTAAGACTGGTCACAAACACAACTTCCATTCAAATACAAACAGAACCCGGCAAACATGATAAGCATAACAGAAGATAATAGTAAGGTATAAAGAAATCAAACACACGGGATTATTGTGGTTCAGCTAGATTCTGCCCAATTTGGAACCGATGTCTACTCAAGTTGGTGTGAAGATGTTACTCATGCTGAAATAGCAAACATGGAGAATGATAACCTTGCTACTATATACTTTAGTTTAGTGAACACCTTTTTAGCTAGATGGTCTCTTTACTTCAAGGACCCATATTGCTAAACCCAGATTAAGTTTCCCCTTAGATTTCCCGTTTATCCCAAACTGTTTAGTTCAATGCTGGTGAACTGGTATGTGAGCAATGTTGATTAGAAGCCTTCTTGTCACAATGAAGCATCATAGAAAATATAGGCAAACCCAATTCTTTTATATAATTATTTAGCTTCAATAGCTTAAATACATGCTGCGATGCCTCTGCACTTGATCTAGACACCACTGACTACTTCTTGCTTCTCAAGACTAAATTATCTGGTTGGAACAGAATGACCTTATTTTTTTTTCCAGTAAGGCGCTTGCTGTTGAGCAGTTGCAGGAAAAAATTGTGTTAGGTTCGAGCTCTTGGGATCTATGTCGAGATCAACGGGCAGCGCTTCTTTGGTTGTCTTCTCTGTTTGTTTTATTTGGTTCAGGCTAGTTTTTGCCTTTTGTTTTGGAGGATCTCTTACCCGCTGGTTTGGATTGTTTCTTTTCTCCTCCTAATAACATTCTAGCCTTCTTCTTTTATTCATGTAGTTAGAGAGAGAGAAGAGAAATAAAGAAGAGAAAGAGAGAAATTTTGGGAGAATAATCGGATGCCCTAATACGGGCACCAAGACTATCTATTTATAATATTCAATATTAGGGTTACTAGGAAACCCTAGCCCCTTGAACAAGAAACATAGTGGAAACCCTAATGGGCCCAGAATACACGGCCCAATAAATAAATAAAACACAGCCCAAGAGGCTTACATAATCCAACAATTCACACAACCAAAAAAAAAAAGTAAAAAAAAAAAAATCTATATCCTGAGGTTGATCGTTCTTCGTCAAGGGAGCTAGCTCAGTCAGTATCTGTGAAAGAGGTTTCAATTGGTTGTGACTTGAGAACAACAAACATTTCCATGGAATAGATTTTAGATATGTTATGATGCGGCATACAGCTTCCAACGTCACATGTTTCCCTGTGAGATTAAAATTGTTTGGTAGGACCAAACTGCCTCAATCCCAAGGAAGAATCAAAGCTTACGAGTCTTTGATCTTAAAATATTTTCCTAATGACTCTTCAATCTAACAACTTTCTCTGCATCTCCCTGGTCAAGACAATATCATCAACATAGACGATAACCACTTGATCTCCTCATTAATCTGCTTGATAAATACTCGCTGATTCACATTCCTTTGTACTTGAGAGCTGATTACTCTGTGAAATCATTCAAACCAGGCTCTGGGAGACAGTTTTCTACTTTATCAATCTGAACACTATTCCTTCTGCTTGTTTGCATGAAAAACCCAGTGGGATGTCCATGTAGCTTCATTCCAGGTCTCCATGAAGAAAAGCATTCTTCACATCCAATTGCTGAAAGTCCCACTCTAGGTTAGTGGCACACAGCATGAGAGTCTGAATTTTATCTTGGTTACATTGCCTCCTTGTAGCCTATTCCATAGATCTGAGTGAACCCTCTCGTGACAAGTCTTGTCATGAATATCTCAACTGAATTATCTGTTTTCTTTTGTTAGTGCTAATTCAGTCACGATCAACTACCCTTTTCCTAGTTGATCACAGGATACGTATTGAATTTATAAGTTTGATGTTGGATGCAGAGGATTGGGCTTTTCTCTAAGAGCGTTACGTAGTCCATTAAATTTGGACAATCTTGAGTTCGTTATTTTATGACACCACTAAAGGGTAGTTTTGTGGAAACATTATGAACTATGTGACTTTCTCCTGCTCGAAAGGCAGCTGTCAAAGCTGACATTTTAATAAGATGTTGATCCTCAAGTTTCTGAAGTTTGTATTGGGGTTAATTGTTGAAATTAACAAATGTCTGCTGTTTAGGACACTAAATCCTGCTTCATATATTTGTTTGCAGCTATGGTGTTCTTGTGGCCTACAATCACATTGCTCTTCATTGTTCTACTTTTGCCCTCTTCTTCAAGCCTTGACAGTGTAAGTAATTCCTCCAAGCCTACACGTGAGATTATTAAAGCACACCATGGTGCTGTTGCAACCGATGATGGTCGTTGTTCCAGAATTGGAATAAATGTCCTACGTGAAGGTGGTCATGCTGTTGATGCATCAGTGGCTGCTGCTCTGTGCCTAGGTGTTGTTAGCGCAGCATCAAGTGGCATTGGAGGAGGTGCCTTTATGCTTGTCAGGTTAGCCAATGGGAAGGCACAAGCCTTTGATATGAGAGAGACTGCTCCTTCATCAGCTTCCCAGGTAATCAAGTCTTTGCTTTTTTTTCTTTAAATTAAATATTTTTTTTTGTTAATCTGTCTAATAAAAAGGGCAAATCCTACCTGCTTTTTTCACAAAGAAGTTGTTTACTCGGCTCTAACCTACAACCTTTTCAGTCAAAGATGAGGAGCCTTTCCGGTTGGGCTCATCCTCTCCTCAATGTATTTAGTGTAATGGATAAATATTCAAAACATTTTAGTACTTAGAAAGAGGCATTATTTTTCTGATGACCTTTGGTTCAGTGAAATCTACTTTCCTTGTAAGGGATTGGAAAGGTCATAGGTTTTAGACCTATTATGGGTGTGTGTATTTAACATTAGAAAAAAGAGGCATTATTTTATGTTGCCATGATATCAGCCAATTTATCTTTTCATGCTGATTTTAAGTTAATTTATTTTTGTTCTATAATATGGTATTTCCTAATGGTATAGGGTTTGTCTTCTATGCACCGATACTCTTTCTCTTTAGGCACAGTTGCCCTAAAATGTTATTTTGATAAATGATTTTTAGAGGACAATGCTTTTTTTTTAAAACCAAAGCTATGTCATTTAGGGGCACATCTGTACATAATTAAGAATAGTGTCAACGTATAAAGAATTTTCTCAATGATATATTGTAACTATGGTTATGAATTTCAACTTTCGTCCTTTTTCAACCCTCTTCCGTATGTTTGTACCAATTTGCTTGAATACTTGGTCTTGAGTTTCTGACTAGGCATGATACACTTACTTGCTCCCAAGCTTGGGGTCATGGTTCTAAAAATCGCTCTGTAATGGTATCGCTGTGATGTGATACCTTTACACCCCGTTTTTACGGGGCTTCTCAAACTGCTGCGATGACATTAGTTAGTGGAAAAAAAAAAAAGAGAGAGTGGCAGTGCAGCCCAATGGGAAATGGGGTGTCATCTTTGGTTTTCCTTTTTTTTTTTATAATAAAATAATAGTGACATAGTGCAAAAAGGTGAGGGAATCAGATGCTTTTGTAGAAAATGTGAGTAACATACTTTCTTTTGTCATTTTTATAGTTTTTTCCCCTAAAGCAAATAATGGTGATGGGTGAAGGCTTTTCAAATTTAGTCAACAAATGTAATGATAATCCCCAAAGAGTAATATATTCTTCTCCTCCCTTGACTACTCTCTCATCCTTGTCTTTCTCACACTCGCATTTAACTTTTTTACAAACACTCATCCTTCTCTTTCTCCTCCCGTGACTACTATCTCCCATCTCTCCAACTCTCTATTTTCCTTACAAATCGTTGGATCAAGGTATACATTTTTAATTATTTTCATTCACAAAATCTATTCCTTGCATCCCATTGCTTAATTTTGTATTTTTTTTTTATAATTAACTTCCATACTTTAATTCATGGGTTTTGTGAGTAGTATTACTTTTCCTTTAATTTAATACTCATGACATAGTGTGATAATTAACACAATTTCATTCACAAAATGAATTCC
Source organism: Santalum album (assembly GCA_034195605.1). Taxonomy (NCBI): domain Eukaryota; kingdom Viridiplantae; phylum Streptophyta; class Magnoliopsida; order Santalales; family Santalaceae; genus Santalum; species Santalum album. Next base: position 13,012,760 of record CM067267.1, read on the forward strand.
TTACACCCCATTGCTTAATTTTGTAATTTTTTAACAATTAAATTTCATACTTTAATTGATGGATTTTGAGAGTAGTATTTCTTTTTATTTAATTTAATACCCATGAAGATATATGTATATATATATAACTTTTACTTTTAACATCGCACTTATATTTATATAAAACCAAAATATCACATGTAACAATGTTTATTTGATAAATAAGGTGGGTCAAAATAGTTTAAAAATCATATATAACAATTTTATCAACTTAAAATATCAGAAAACAATTTTCATGCACCGCACCTCAAGATTCACGTCTGTTACACTCGCGTCCCGTTATGTAATTCCCGTTACACCCGCCCTTCGTTACACCTGCGACTGTTGCCCAACGGCGGCCGTGACCGCTATTTAGAACCGTGCTTGGGGTAGGGACAGTTGTGTTAGATTGACCACCAACATAGAACGTAGTCACATGTTATGGGTATGGACTTCATGGGGAGCTTGAGTGTACAAAAGCATGTTTGTGAAATGTGCACCTGTTCAACAATTGTTTTTGGCTCTCTTGTTCTATCTATATTTTATGAAATCTTGATGCATTTTGCTCCTTTTTGCAAGAAAAACTCTTTTCCGGGGTTACTGCAATAACAAGGAAGACAAAGTAAGCCTTAATCCCAAGAGTGTGGCAGTTATTTACTTGTGTTACTCAACTATGTATTGTGGTGCTCATTTGGAGCAGCTAGAAATTAGTCATGCCCCTTCTCCCCAGGAAAAAGGGGAAAAAGTATCTTGGCACACGTGAAATTTGCTAAAATATTCCTAATGATTTTTCCCACAAACTTTTTCTTCTTAAAATATTCACACATGCGTGATGTAAGTTGTGAGCCTCAATCCTCAATATAGTGGTTCTGATCTTTGCCTTTCAGAATATGTACGCTGGAAATGCTGCTCTGAAAGCTAGTGGTGCCCTCTCTGTAGGGGTTCCAGGGGAACTTAAAGGGCTCCATGAAGCTTGGAAACAACACGGGAGGCTCCCATGGAGGAGGCTTGTAAGGCCTGCTGAGCAACTTGCTCGTCGAGGATTCCGCATATCCCCATATCTCCATATGCAGATGCTTAGGACAGAGTCTGGTATCATGGCCAATGAGGGACTTCGTAGCATATTTTCATCACAGGGGAGCCTCCTTCAGCCAGGCGATATCTGCCGAAATAAAAAATTAGCAAAAACATTGAGGCAAATTTCAAAACACGGGTTGGAGCCATTCTACAACGGATCCATTGGACTCAAATTGGTTAGAGATGTCCGTAAGCTTGGGGGCATACTGACAATGAATGATTTGCAGAAGTATGAAGTTAGGGTGAGAAAGCCCATCTCTGCAGACATTTTGGGGCTTAAAATACTTGGAATGCCTCCTCCTGCTTCTGGGGGTGCTGGAATGATACTGGTAAGCTTATGACTATCCTGCTTCCCTGTCTTATTTATGTACAATTGCTTGAGAAAATAAAAATAAATTAAAAGGATCTGCTGCAGATGCTCAATATTCTTGCTCAGTATGGAGTTTCTTTGGGTGTTCCTGACGCGCTTTGGACGCATCGAGAAATTGAAGCTCTAAAACATGTATTTGCTGTGAGGATGAATCTTGGTGATCCTGATTTTGTCAATGTTAATGCCGTTCTATCAGATATGCTCTCTCTTAAGTTTGCAGCAGAGCTGAAGAAAACCATTTACGATAATATGACTTTTGGTCCTAGTCACTATGGCAACAGGTAGGCTTCTTTGTCAGTTATGTTTAAAATATGTAAGATTACTCCTATTCCTGTCGCTGTATATTTCTGCCTGCTGAAATTTTTTTAGCATAGATGGATGTGTCTGTTTGTGACAGTGACAGATCTGTTAATCAATTTAAACAAAACATTTCATTGATTTGATCAAGAAACAACTGTAGAAAAATGAAATAACATTAATGACTCTATACTAGTTCTATTGAAAAAGTGGCTAAAATATGCTTAATAGTGACGAAGCATGGTGCCATGTATTTTGATTATCTCCCTAAATGAATAATTGAACGATGGATTTGCTTCTGAGAATGATGTTCTATCCTATGATGCACCGACACTTCAAAATGGCTTAATTATCAGTATCTGACACTCTCTCGATATCGACACGCGACCAACTTGTCTGGGACACATGGTTAATGACCCCAACACGGTCAATGCGCGTGACACATGAGCGACACACATCCCCCTCCCCCCAAAATGACAAGACACGTTTTTTTTTTTGCCTTTTTTTTCTTTCTCTCCTTTCTTTTTTCTTTATTATTTTTTTCCCTCTTTCCTTTTTCTTTATATTCTCCCCTTTCTTTCCCCCCCTCCCTCCTCCCCCTCATACGCCTACCCCCCCCCCCCCCCCCCGGCCCCGCCCCCCTTCAAAAACCCTAAATCCCTTTCCCTTTTCTTGCAACCTCCGGTCACATCCTCCGGAGACAACCTTCCGCTCCGGCAATGGCGACACCCTTTGGCACCTCTTTGGGTTAGTTTCACTCTCTCTCTCTCTCTCTCTCTCTCTCTTCCTCCTTCCCTAAAATTGTTACCGATCTCAGTGATTCTCTTCATCCCTTCCATCTTTTCTTTTTCTCGAACCCTAAACTCCTGCAATCTTCTACTCATGGTAGGAAACCTAAACTCCTGCGATCTTCTACTCATTTAATTTGAATTATGAAATTTCATGTATATATATATAGTGGGCCAACCTGTCGAAATTGTTCATTTTTTGAAGGATCGTATGCCACGTGTTGGTAACGTATTGTGTCGCCGTACCTATCGGTGTGGGTGCAACCTAGGTTCTGTCATATACTAAATGTCTTTTATTAGATTCTGTAGTTTACCTTGTGTTGAAGTTGCTAATTGTTTGAGCCCTGTGGAGCAGTTTATCACGAAAGTCATTTTGTCTGTTTGAGCTTACTCTGATATGGCTTTATATGAGTTGGTTTGTAAGTGACATTTTCGAAATTGGGCCTTCTCTTTTTGCATCATGAATTGGCCTTGGTCATGAACTCAGACCCCCTTTTAAGAGGATAGTTGGCAGCCAATATTTTCTCCAAATTTATTTAGATCAGTGACAAGTTTGGTTCAAGCACTAGATGTTTCTTTCTGATGTAGGACAGCGATGAGGAGAAAATAAAGAGAGAAGGATAGAAGAGGGGAGGTAGAGGAATATAAAATATTAGGGACCCAAGGGAAAAGAAGAGCAAGATAAGAGAATAGTGATGAGAGAAAATATAAGCATCTGTAATGTTAGACTCTTTCACAAAAATCGTGATCAATTTAATGTTTTTGATTAGCGAAATACAGTGTATGTCACTCTTTCACAAATATCGTTGTTTTTGACGACTTGCTTTCCCTAATAGGTGGAATCTAATAAATGATCATGGTACAAGCCATTTGTCCATTATTGATCAGGAGCGCAATGCTGTCTCCATGACAACTACTGTAAATGCGTACTTTGGAGCACAAATATTGTCACCAAGTACTGGGATAGTCCTTAATAATGAAATGGATGACTTCTCAGTACCTGGAAATAATTCAGCTGCTCCACCACCCGCATCTGCCAATTTCATCAACCCCGGCAAAAGGCCATTGTCGTCAATGGCTCCTACAATAGTCTTAAAGGTAGTTATTTTTGGCCTTCCTGCTTTCGTTTTTTTCTGATGAGAAATACTTACAAGGGATGGTACAGTCGCACCACAGCACTCGTGTTGCAATGGAATCGAAAATCATGTTTTGAACATTTTTAATGGAGTTGTCGCTGGGCTGTGGCACAAGTCATGCCACACTCTTTTATATGGGCCCAGTGTAAGTATTTCTCCTATACTATGTGGGCCCAGCCATAAATGAACCTCCCTTTTTCATGAAAATTGCTGAGGTGGCAGTTTTTTTTATTGGGCAGTGGCGCAAGTGATGTGGTGCTACTGTCCCTTGTATTGTTTTCTTTATCTTTCTATTACATTGGGCATTGCCCATGGACAGGGCAGCAACCTTCGTCCCACGCAGCCCTTTGCTTATAATATATATACATACTTTGGGTAGAATTCGTCAAATTTTTCATATCACAATGTGGTTTCTATACTTACCTGAATTGTCCAAATTTTGGGATCGTTGCCCCAAACCGAGGATATGCAGATGGGGATACCATAGAATGCTTTTGCACGTCTGGTGCAGTTTTATGCTCCGCATCCTGTTATATTTGCTGCATGTCTCTTTGATTTGTTTTTCTTTGTGCCCCCACAGGGTGGAAAACTGAAAGCTGTTGTAGGTGCGAGCGGGGGATCTATGATCATCGCAGGAACCACGGAGGTATTCTTGAATCATTTCTTCAGAAGAATGGATCCTCTCTCTTCTGTCTTGGCTCCAAGGGTCTACCATCAGGTCTTCATCAAAATCCATCTTCTATTTCTTTTTCTTCTGCTATTGTTAGCTTTACACTCAGAAGTAATGGTCCGTGTTTGACCACTCAGAAAGGATAGGGGAGGATCAGAAATCTGCTATAATACTATCTACTATTCGGCGTCCATCAAGATAGGGCTAAAAAAATATTTTTATGGACAGAATTGATTTTGAATATGCAAGGGAAAACTATTGTTTTGGTCCCCCCCAAACTTGCGGATTAGTGCCGATTTAGTTCCTCATATCTAAAAATGGCCGATTTGGCCCCTTAAGTTTTCAAAAAGTGGCCAACTTAGTTTCTAATTAATGGAACCGTTAGATTTAGATGGAGAAAACCCATTTGCCATGCACATGTGGCTTTAAAAAAGATTATGTTTGGAATTTGTAAATAAAACCTATTTATTTTTCTCTACTAAAATTTTAGGAAAAGACTGTGGTGTTAATATGCATGAAATTTTTAATGAATATGACCATTTTTGATATATTTATATGTGTGTGTGTGTGTATTTTAAATTTTTATTTGTTTTTTTCTCTACTATAAATCTAGGAAAATATCAAAATTTGGTTTTTTTTCTTGCTTTTTATTATATAATTTCTTTTTTACTAATAGCATATACTAAATTGAGGATTTCTTTTTTCTTTTTTTTCTGTTGCAACATGTTGGACAAGTACTAACCGTAGGGGTGGTGGGGGTGGGGTTAGGTTTCCATTAGTTAGGACAAATTTTGCATGACCATTTTCTAAATTGATAGCCTTTTTTTTTCTTGGAATAAAATTAAAAAACCTAATTGGTGTTTTCACAAATTTAGAATATATCATTTTCTAAAGCTACGTGTGTATGGCAAAGGGTTTTTCCACCAAAATCTAACTATTCTGTTAGTTAGGGACTAAGTTGGTCACTTTTTGAAAGCTTAAGGGACCAAATCGACTATTTTTAAACATAAGGGACTAAATCTGCTACTAACCCCAAATTTGGGAGACCAAAAGGTAGATTCCCCATATATGAATATGTTAGAAAAATATGGTCATAATCATGTATTTTAAAATTATCGGAAAAATGACTGGAAATTTAATTATTCATTAGAAACGTTTTTTAACAAAATAGTTGTGATCCCACAAGCAGATCGACTTGACCAAAATTAACAAGGAGTTTTGATTTGGCTTTTGCTAGCTTGAATTGGGATGGGTTTTGGGTCCTTTTAAAGATTTTACGACGCCAGCTTGTATTGGCTATGCCCATGAGTAGTGTGGGCATTCTTTGATTGGGTCACGGCATGACTTGAGAAGGAATAGCTATTACGAACTCTAAAACGAGGTAATAGTTATTCCAAAGAAATAGACTCAGAATGGTATTAATTTATTATCATGAACCAAACAAGTCATGTAGTATTTCGTTTAACTGGTTCATGGATTACCGCTGTGCCTGGCTAAATACTGGACTTTGTCATAAAAATGCCTATCATGAACCAAAGAAGCCATATAGTATTTTGTTTAACTGGTTCATGGATTACCACTGTGCCTGGCCAAATACTGGACTGTCATAAAAATATCTAGTCTGATTCAGTTTTTGGTTCTTGCAGTTGGTTCCTAATGTTGTAAATTACGAGAATTGGACCACTGTGATTGGTGGCCACTTCGAAGTTCCTGCTAAAGTAAGGGCAGCCCTTATAAAGAGAGGCCATGTCCTACGAAGTCTTGCTGGTGGGAGCATTTGCCAGTTTGTGGTTCAAGAGTCAGAGACGTTGAAGGAAGATGGAGGGATTAGGTTTGGGGATCTTGTCGCGGTAAGCGACCCAAGGAAAAATGGGATGCCTGCAGGTTTCTAAGATCGAAACCGCCTCCGAATCAAGCATGTGTTTTAACTCGCCAACTCGAATAACAAACACCCCAAAGTGGAACGAGGGGGTGGAGGAGGAAAATGAATGGTTCGATTCACAAAAGGTTCGATTCGCTCGAGCTCAAAAGAGAAATTGTTGGATTCATGCATTTTACCTCTGCAATAAATGAAATAAGTAGAAGAGCTGGGGGACATTGCCATTTACCTGTTATTAGGAGTACTAGGGGTGGCAACCAATCAAAAGCTTTATCCTTATCCAACGGGTAAAATAAAAATTACAATTATCCTGTTCTAACGGGGTAATTATTTCAAAAAGAAAATTTTCGATAAAATTACTAAAAATTTTCGAATTAATTAAATCCATGTTGGCGTCGCTTTTTGTGGCTGCTCGCACATAAAAAAGAGAGAGAATTTCAGCCTGGCGACCCCCCCATTGACCAAGTTAATAGGGCATGATTTTTATTTTTAAAAAAACCACATTTCCCAAGGCCCTGCTCATTAGCATCTCTCGAGCCTCGGCTCGTCATCATGTCCCGAGCCCTCAGCTCGTTAATATTTTTCGGGCTTATAGTTTTCCTCGTAAAAGGTTAATCCACTTTGAGTCCATGGCCCTGCTTCTTCATAAGGTGACCCTAGGCTCATGGCCCATTTTCTAGCCCATTCCTCTAATAGGGAAAAGGGCACTTTCTTTTGGAACCAATTGCTCTGCCTCGTTGCCCTAGAGGACATGTGGTGCCCATCTATGACACTTTCCATGATTAGGAATAATTTTGGGTTCAAGGCCCAAGGATGCGCCATATTCCCCTTTTCTCCTCTCCCCACTATATAAGCAAAACCTTAGGGTTTTGGGAGGGAGAGACACTTTTAGAGATTTTCACAGGAGAGAGAAAAGAGAGAAAAGCAAAGAGCATTTACTTTCATCTCCATCTTCATCACCAATGCTGCCAATGGCAAGGTGAGGATTTTCAGTGAACCTTCACAGCTCTATGATCCATAAGAACTACATGGGTCTGATTCTCCTATGGAGATATGTAGGAAACCCAAAATGGGTTTGGCCCTTAACAAATCCTAACAACCCTAACTACCCTAATCCCATAATGGCCTTTACACCTCCAATGCCCACTGTTCACAATCTCTTCAACATTCTCTATTTTCACCCAAAAATGGATCTATGGCGATGTTCTTCAATAATTCAATACCTATACATCCTTCTTCATTTTCGAACCAAAGGTTCATTTTCAGATTTGCCTTTAACAGATTCAACCCTAAAAACCCATTTCCTACCTTCACACATATCCTTGAAGGATCTTAATCGAAAGTATTCCATACCTATGGTATTGGATGTAAATAATAATAATATTTTTAGATGATGTGAATAATGATCTTTCTAAAACAAATATGACGAGTTTGTAACTCCTCGTTTTTCCCACAAACAATCCATAATTTATTTCCTTTTTGAGTTGGCGAAAGTCATCTTTTGTAGATACACCACCTTACTAAAAAAAGGGAAGTTGTAACCACCTTTTTCCTGAGGGGATGTGCTAGGCGACCCCTTACAAACGAGTAGGACCCACCTCTACCTATCAAGAAATGGGCTCCGCTCATTTGTGAATGGTCGATAACTCCAAATGGGTATTGACACGATCGAACTCTTCGGCATTTAGGATAGGAGATGAATTTTACAATTTGTCAATGGATAACTGCCGCAAGTAAAAAAAAAATGTCATGACCATTTAGTCAATCTTTTATACTTGCCATCTTGCAAATCACAACATTTTAAAAAATTTTATTCGAAATTAATTTAATAAATATAAAACTTAACTAAATAATCAGAATATTTTCGTACGCATTTGACGTCCATTAATCAATCGGTGAATACTATTGTGTATTGGCCGTCATCCTAAATATAAAAAAGTCCAATTACTTATGAATACTTGCCTTCAAAGATGAGATAATGTGTTGGTTTTTTACTGACCGGGTGTGAGACCTACAAGTGGAGAGCCTGTGCACATAAAATTTCCCAAAAATAAACGATTGTTTTGGGTATACTGCTCCACTTCGTTGGATCCGACACAACAAGCCGCAACGCTCCAATTGAAGGAATCTTTTTCAAATCCTCTCAGTCCCTGAAAAGATCCCATCAATCTGACAGACAGTCCCCATTCCTCCACCAGTAATAAACGAAAAGCGAAAAATGGTAACACCGCCGCATGCTGTTTTATATATTGTTGGACTCGAATCTCTCTTCCATCATCAGCATCATCGTCGGGTATGGCGATTCAGGGATCTCTCCTCAGGCGGACCCTAGAATTCTCCAGATCGAGACCTCTCCGCAGTGCCTCGCTCCGACGATTGTCGTGCTCTCCCCCGATCATGCCGCCGTTCGATCACAATCCGAAGCCCTATGCCGGCCCCCTCGCCGACGAGGTTCTCCAGAAGCGGAGGAGGTTTCTGGGGCCTTCGCTGTTCTACTTCTATGACAAGCCTGTGAGTTCGCAGTTGCTCTGCTCTGTCTTGGTGGATTGCCAGCATTTTTTGCTCGTTTTGATCTTTTTTTTTTTGCTTTTGTTGCGATTGAGGGAGATGGAGAGTGTCCATGAGCTTGCTGTTTTGATTCTTTTTATTTGTTGCTATTGAGATGATTTCGGCGAGCTTCTTTGATTTGTTAATGCTGAGATTTTGCGATGGAATTCATAATTTGTACTCACGCATCGTGAAACCAGGCACTGCCATACACTTCTTGCTCTGACTAACTTGATGTGAGGAAACTGGGTTCTATTTTGATGATGAAGCTGGTCTGGAAAAAAGATTTTTTTAAAAAACATTAAAAGAGAAGCTAATTTCATTCTTTTGCATGTGATGTTACTGTAGTTGTCATTTCAGTGCGATTTTTGGGAGTTCCTTGTGTTAAAATCACCTTCTTTGACTAGTTGTTTTATGCTATAGAATCTGTTTTTTTGGGTCTACTAAGATGCATAACTTCAATTCTTTTTTTTTTTTTATCACGAATAAAAATCCCCTCATTTTGTTGTGGTTCTCTTTGATATGGACCGGTTTGACTGGACCCTTATGAGTTAGAACCCATTAACCTAGAAACCCTTAATATGTACTATATATACTGGGCGGAGGCAGCAGTCTAGTAATTCCAAACTTGATACTCATGCTGTAATGCTTAAAGCAACCACTTAAACTCTGACATTTTTGACGTCCTTCTGCTAAAATCTTATTCAATGACTTAGTTGCTTAGGTTTGTTATTCTTTAAAATCCTTTTGTTTAGGTTGACCAAAGTTGTAAAATCATATCATTCAACCAATGAAACTAAAAAGTACAATATATATTTAATGTGGACCAAGCACATTTTTTGAAATTGTACTCGTCCTGGAGTGATGGGAGATAGCTTTTGGTAGCTCTATGGAAAAATTGAAGCCAGTGCTCATTCAACAATATATCATTTTTCTTTTTCAAGGCTTAATTTTATTACTTTACAGAAGAAGTTTCTTCTTTACCTGTATGCAAGATTCCACCTTCCCCTTTAGTACCGCTTTGCTTTATTGTTAGGCATACTTTCTTTGCAAAACTAAAGTTCTGAGTCTAACCAATCCCCATGTACACAGCTTAATATTGTTGAAGGGAAGATGCAGTATTTATTTGATGAGAATGGCAAACGGTATCTTGATGCATTTGCTGGAATAGTTACTGTGTCTTGTGGTCACTGCCATCCTGAAGTCTTGGATGCTGTTTTTGAGCAAAGCAAGCTTCTCCAGCACACTACAACAATATACCTACACCATGCAATAGCTGATTTTGCAGAGGCGTTGGCATCAAAAATGCCTGGAAACTTGAAGGTTGGTTTCCTTGCTTTCAGAACTTCCTCCTTGTATAAGACTATGAGGAGGGGGGATGCATGCGACTTAGTCTTATGTGTTCCTCGCATGAAGGGAGGAAACACATGCACAAATTAAGAGGTCTTGTTGAGAAGTGGTAAACTTTTACGTTTTGAGAATTTAAAATTAAGTCTACATATATTAAAAGCTGCTTTATTTACTAAATATGATTCTTTATATTGTTTTGAGAATTTGGAAAATGATTGTTGAGGGATTTACTGTTCTATTTTACTGTACTTTGCTCTACTCATTTCATCCTGAATTTTTTTTTCCATACAATTCTCTATTAAATTCCAGTATTTATGTAGAGATTAAACTCATATAGCAAGGCAGAGGATTCTTAACAGCATCATGCTTATTAATTTGAGTCGTCGGCTTACTGTTATCTTGACCACATCTTTGACCATTGTCTCATTTTTGACAGGTCGTTTATTTTGTGAATTCTGGAACAGAGGCAAATGAATTAGCTTTGATGATGGCACGAATATACACCGGTAATCTTGGTATGATTTCCTTACGAAATGCATATCATGGTGGGGGGACTAATACAATGGGGCTGACGGCTTTGAACACGTGGAAGTACCCATCAATACCGCAGGTTTGTCTACCTTAATAAAGAGAGAAAAATAGTAACCAATGTGCACCAAGGTTTTACCCTGGTACATATTTATATCCTCTGATGTGTCTTGTCTGGATTTCAGACTTTTACACCCTATAAGAATGCAGAACTTGATATCCTTGACATGGATGGGTGTCGTGCCCTTTGTCTGCATTTTTAATCATGCTTCTATTATTTCTCAGGGGGAAATAGATCATGTTGTAAATCCAGATCCATATCATGGAGTCTTTGGTTCTGATGCCACTTGCTATGCGAAAGATGTACAAGATCATATTGATTTCGGTAGCTCTGGGAAAGTTGCTGGTTTCATTGCTGAAACCATTCAGGTTGGCGTCGATTACTTATTAATATTATAATAATAATAATAATAATAACAATAACAACAACAACAATGCCATTATCATCATTCTTTATATTATTATAGTTTGGGCTACTAGAGTTGACAATTAATTTCCATGTCTCTATTTGGAGGGTGTTGGAGGAGCGGTTGAATTAGCCCCTGGATATTTGAAGTTGGTCTATGACATTGTTCGCAAGGCTGGTGGGGTCTGCATTGCTGATGAAGTACAAACTGGATTTGGTCGCACTGGGAGCCATTATTGGGGTTTTGAAACGCAGGGTGTTATTCCTGATATAGTTACAATGGCAAAGGTTTCTCCCCAATCACCTCTGGCAATTCCGTACAATAATAAAATTTTCTTTCAAGGCACATCATATTTGTTTTTAATTTGTCATCTTGAATGTCTTACAGTTTTGGGCTATCATATGCTGAATTTAACAAATCACATTTAACAGGGTATTGGCAATGGTTTACCATTAGGAGCAGTTGTTACAACGCCAGAAATAGCAGCTGTCATGAATCAAAAAATTCAGTTCAACACTTTTGGAGGGAACCCTGTATGCTCTGCTGGTGGACATGCAGTGCTCAGAGTTCTTGATAAAGAGAGGCGTCAGGAGCATTGTGCTGATGTTGGTTCCCACTTAATTGAACGCCTAAAAGCTCTTCAAAAAAAACATGAAAGTAATTGCTTTTAAATTGGCATCTCATTTCAAACAAAATTTTTTAGTTTAAATATCTGACGTCTCTTTGCATGTGACTTTATGCATGGTAATTTTAAGTGTTTAAATGTGCTGCTCCTTGTATCATGTGCTGATCATGCATAAGGCCAATTATTAGGTTTCTATCATAAGCAGTAAGGTTAAGGATACTGAAGACTGTTGTCATGGAGGTTAATTATCCTCAGAGGAGATTTTCTAGTTCAGAAAATTGATCTTGGAATGAAGTCGATATTATGCTGGGCGATGCTGGTAACTTATCTGGCATTTTTCTTTTTGAAACAGAAAGTGGATGGCATGAAGAAATAGTAGGTTTTGATTATACTTTTGCTTCAACATTTTAGATCCAGAGTTGTATAGGACTTACCTAGAAATCTCTTAGAGATGGTATGCTGATGAGAGACCCCTGACATTTCACCTCTGACTGATGTTTAGACAACAAAAACAGTAACAACAAACTATGCCTTACTCCAAGAGTTTGGATTCAGGTACATGGAACCAAAAGAATTCAGAGATCTTGGAGTAAAAAAGTCTTGACAATCTGAGAAAATTTTATTTCATCCAACTAGATGCGTAATGGTCTACAGGTATATATTTTTGGAGAATGCTTATGCTGCTAAAGAGTTGGCAGTTGGGTTGATTTGCTCCTCTGAAGAAGAGTTGTGATTTTGATTTTCTCTTGGTTATTTGTAACTTTGCATCTAAGAGCGTGTGCTTCTGTAAATGGTCTTTATTTCATGTTGATGTTATAATTATTCAAAAAAATTTCCCCAGTTATTGGAGATGTGAGGGGCAGGGGCCTCATGGTGGGGGTAGAACTTGTGACTGATCGGAAAGAAAAGACACCAGCCAAGGCGGAAACCGCTGTTCTGTTTGAGAAACTTAGAGGTACGTAAACAACAAGCACTCGAGCGCATAACAAAAGAATTCACTGAATATAAGGCATCCGCCTCTCTCTATTGCTAAAGTCTGTTCGTTCAACTGATTCTTTATTTGTTTTCTTTGGCTTTTAAGAGCTCGGTATTCTTGTTGGGAAAGGAGGGTTATATGGAAATGTTTTCCGAATAAAGCCTCCTATGTGTTTCAGCAACGATGATGCGGGTACGTGTCTCTCAACTTATTTATGAGAATTAGACAGCTTGAGATGATTCTCAGGAATAATAACTGAAAATATATGTTTTAAAATGGAGCTTAAAATAACATAGATATATTTTTCTGTTTGTGGTTATCCCAGTAATAAGTCTGCTGAGGTGGTCCATTTTAGCTGTAAGAATATTTATTTTGTGATGTGCAGATTTTGTTGTTGATGCAATGGACTATGCCATGTCAAAGTTGTAGCTACCAATCTATCGAGGGGAGCCGAGATGATTTGAAAGTCTTAAACCATCTTGGCGAAGTTCGGGAGTGAGGCCACTGGCAAAATTTGTAGCAAGTGTTTAAGAACTTTGTGCGGAAGTACAGCACATGAAAGGGTAGCCTGATTTGCAGTTTTTTGATGTATGGTTGGAATGAATATAGAATCATGGAAAATCCTTTGGGTAGCTCGTTGCTGAAAAAACCAAACATTTGGGACACATAAGGTTTGCAAGATGCACCAGTTATTGTGTTCCATTCGGAGTGCGATGATTCACTTACACAGTCTTTGCTTGCACGGTAAAACACGAATCGGCACATGAATGGAGCAAAAATGCTTGCTGCGAGGCAAAGTTTGATGGCCATAGCTTTACATTTCACTCTCAACCCCAAGCTTGATGACCATAGATTAGTAATCCCTACACTCAGCTCCAAATCCTATTCTCATGTCCACTGTGATTCGGATTTCAGTTTAATCATCCATTGATTTCTTTTATCTGGCCTTCTAGAGTTAGAAATGTTGTTTAAATCAACTGTGAATAGAAATCAGCTTTTATAGGTCCAAGATCCACAAGGTTTCAGTAGAGTTGCCAATTTTGAGTCCTTCCTGCCCAATTAATGTCCTGTCCAAATTTGCCTACCTAATTTTGGGTCATATGTGGGTACAAGTTAAATAGAACATTAACTTTATAGGCCCGCACTTGCATACCATCTTTCACTGGGACCCATTTAAGGCCCACACTCTTTTGACTTGACATTCACTTCCCCCATATTATATATATATATATATATATATATATATATATATATATATATATATTTCCTAAAGTGATATATATTAGTAGAGTGAGTAAGAAAAGGAGGTAAAGAAGATAAGTGAGCCTTTTTTCTTTTTTACATTACAAAATTCCTATCACCTGTCAAGATTCGAACTATAAGATCTCTTAAGAGGGATTTGTTATTGTCAAGATTCGAACAATGAGATTTCTTTAGGAGGGATTTATTGCTATTGCTGGCCTACACAAAATGCAACAAAAGTTGACAAAAGACTTTCTATAAAGCAAGTCTTATTTTCATCACTTTATTGTTTCGAACTTTTTATTTTTGGAATGAAATATTTATAGAGAATTTCCATGAATAGGATCAAACCTTATTACATGGTATTTACTTCAGATTCCGCTTTAATCCATAATTTATGTTTCATCTTTCATTTCATTTTCCTTTGTTTCAAGGAATATATCGATCAATTTCGATTCTTTCTTTTTATATTGATTCTTTTCCGATCGAGATGTATATCATTACACTAGCTGTGCTTCCAAACTTGACATGAAAATGAACATATAGACAATTTTCCATTTATAAAACATACGGAAACGACCGCTCTGACTAATGATCTAGTGAAAATTTATAAAAACGAATTGTTACAAAGCATGCACAAACTCAATATGGTACAAATTCAGGAAGAACATCTTGTACATAGAGATACAACCCTGATTGACAATACCATGCTACTAAGAAACCTGTCCCCAAAGGCATTAAATTTTGAAATTAAATACAAATTTCAATATGGTAATTCATATTTACAAATTATGGACTGCGGTGGCTGCTTGCGATCCCTATATGTACATTACCTGTAACAAATTCTACCAAGAGGAGCCTCAGCCTGGACAAGGCTTGAACCATGATCTATGAGAGTGTCCCATCTCATTCAAGGCTATGTTGGCTCACAGCGACTGGAAGCCCAAAGGTTACTTAAAGCCCGAAGGCGATGAAAGTACTCGCCAAGGACTAGTAGGCCTCGAGCTGCCTGGCGAACTGTGAGGATGTCGGACATCTGCTGCAAGGTTCCCTGACGAAGGTGGTCGGCCTGTTTCGAGAAGCGTGTATACTGGGAGATGTTTATAAGCAAAATGTGCAGTCTCTCTCTATACAGTCCACAATGCAAGTAATAAAATGCAAAGGAATGAATGCCTTTTAGAGTGTGTTTGGGGCAAGGCATTGTTGGAGAAGGTTTTATTTTTGAGAATCTGTTTCAGCTGCCTTTTCTCCAAAATTTATTGCTTGGATCAACTATAAGTGACACCGAAATAGGTGCCACCGTAAGACCAACAGCATACATCCCACAGCATCTGTAATTGTGCAACCAATGTAATCACCAATGGAGAAAGGAATCCTAGCCCTTTTTGAATCTGACCTAATTTGTTTGACACTGTTCTTTGATTCTGCCCTTCTAAAAGGAACATCGGCTTGAGGTGGGTGAACCCTCACAGATATCAGGTGCCCACATATAAAGTCAAAAGAGATATCGAGTCTTAAGGGAAAGGGGGGTTCTCTTCAAGGCTCGAGAGATGGAACAGATAGGGAGGGCCCCAGAACCTTTGAGGTCATTACTGATGATTATGATATTTTAAGATTGTAAGTCTAGAAGTATGAAAAATGTTAGAACCCTATGTGGTGATGACAATGAGACGACAGAGAAATGTGACCAACTACCTGGTTTGCGAAGCTCACTAATTCTTCCAACTTCTCCATGGCAGCAGCCATTTGTGGGATGCAACTTCCTTCACCTAGTAGACCAACAGCCAGAGTCTCCGCCAGAGTTTGCTGGAGCCTCTCCATCCCTTGTGAAAGTGCATCTTCGGCTTGCTGACATGAGCCCTTAAGGCTACAAATATCGAAAAGCTGTTGCTCTGTCAAGGGTTCCAGTTGTGGCACAATAACCTGCAATCATGGTGAACTGATGAACATAACATCAACTCTTTCAATTAATGAATACATAAGCAGCTTAAAATTCATTTTCATCTACTTATCTCAGTTCAGAGTCCCACATCAGGTTGGACTGGCTGAGCTTATTTTTACCTTCTCTGCTGAAAAAGCTCTTTTAGATTAAAAAAGTAGGCATTTGACGAATCTCAAGAAAGCTCAAAACTGCTTTCTGAAAATTCTGCTTGCTAAAGCCGAAAAACAGCTTTTCTGAAAAGTTATAATTTTGAGCTTGTTTGAAAAGCTGTTGAAAATCAAAAAACAACTTTTCATAAGCTCACCTAAACTTCCCGAAGTATTATGGTCCTCAAAGACATTTGAATTTGGAGAAAAGCATATGTGCTTGTCCAATTAAACTTTAAGTAGATTACGTGTAATCACACACACATATGGACATAGAAGAGTCATCTAGTCTCAATTAAAATAATATCTTGCCCAACGTAGTTGAAACTGATAACAACCACTTCACCAAAAATGCTTAAGGTTGTAGGCTGTAGAACCACGATGAATTAATAAACCTTGTTACTCCTTGCTCCTAGAGAATGTTAATAAGAATTACTAATTATTCTGACTAACGTTCAATAGGGAAATAACTACTACCAACTTGGATAATACATCTAGGAATTAATCAGTCTCTCCTTGCAGCTGAAGCTTTGGTATCATGTTAAATTAGCTTTTTTTGTGTTTTTTTTTCATTTTAAAATGTGAGTTTGTTGGCCCACAATGTATACAAGTCTTAACAGAGCTAAATAGCACCTTTAAAACATCGGACGGGCGGAATCCTCCAATCCATGAGAAAAATCGTTCAGCCGATGTTTTCCACATGCCAGACATCAAGTAGAATATGTCAACCTCTGCAGCAGTAGCTTTCATGCGGAAAAGTTTAAAATAGTGACTCATTCCACCATCTACGAGCATGCGAAGCTCTATATCACTTATATGGACATTCAAAGCATTCCTCAATTTATAAATTTGTCTGTTTTGTTCTTCCAACCAGTGCCCATATTCCACCTCAAATGCAGTGATCCCTGCAGGAATATAGTTCCACGAGTTGCAGGAATCAGGAGAGGTAAAGCACAAAGGACAGTTGAAACTTTTTGGAAGCAAAAAGAGTACTGCATATGGTAAACATTTCAACAAAGTGAATCAGTTAATGCATTAAGGTGCATTTACTGCACATGGTAGACACTTCCAAACTATAATTTCTTTTCAACTACAATTGTTAAGTTTATGGAGTGCATAAAGCCCGAATCAGAGAATGAAAGTTGTTGTTCCCCTTGTAAGTAAAACACATCAAGTCTTTACATGCACCTATCAATATGACCATTTGGCTCATGGAACGAGGCAATGATTCTGGAAAAAAAATCAAGAATTTGATAAGTGATGCATAAGTTGAGGAAAAGGCATCAAGTCTTTACATGCACCTATCAATATGACCATTTGGCTCATGGAACGAGGCAATGATTCTGGAAAAAAAAAATCAAGAATTTGATAAGTGATGCGTAAGTTGAGGAAAAGGGGAGTGGGGGCAGAACTCGCCATCAATGACGTCTCAATTTCTTGCGCCAATTAATTCCTTTACATTGTTCTTCAAATAAAAGCTGCAGAACTATCATCAGCGTGCATGATAACTTGTTGATTGCTGAAGCACCCCAAGTTTTTCCCCCATGTGTTTTATTATGGATCATGGCCCCACTCATAGCTCTTTAGATCCATCCCAACCAAAAAACTCAGCTACCAAAACCAGCCCTAGGGTGTTATAGACACACAATACTAACTCATAGTATCAACACTTGACGTATTAGCATATGAAATATCTGACAAACCTGAATTGACAGTTCCAGAGAATTCTAGATGACTACCATCTAACCCTCCACCTATATACATCCCCTGCAGCAAATTTGTTCTATTATTGCTTTGCAGAGATGGTTTTCATGATATAGTGAAAAAGAAGTATTACTTGTTGTCGAGCTTTATCGAGTTCTTGCTCCAACTGAATCAGCTTTGAACGACTTATCTCTAGCTGCTGGACATATGCCTATAATTGTAATTCTGATCAGATGAATACGCTAAAACATATGATACCAATGTCTTTTATGTTGCTCATTCGTTTTGGAGTGCATCACTTCATACCTTTTTCCGCAAGCGGCTTTTGCGTGCAGCTTCACGGTTTTGTGCCAGACGCCTTTGTGTCTGTAAATTTTTATAGAAAAAGCCAATGGTTTATTTACTGGTTACAGATGAAATGTTAAATGAGTGATTAAATTTGAATTACAATGGTTTATTTACTGGTGACAGATGAAATGTTAAATGAGTGATGTAAATTTGAATTACAGAACAAAATAATTTTAATGAAGGAGATGCCTTTTGTTTGCATCCTGAGTTGAACCTTTGGTGTCATCAAGCGTCTTTCTGAGGATGTTCATGGTGTGGTACTTTCTCAACTGGTTTAATTTTCTCATCAAAAATGCACTTCAAAAATTCATAAACCGATACTATCCATTCTACCTTGTCATAGGGTTTAGTTGCTTCTTGATCGTACTTGTTTGGAGGAGCCAGAATCCCATGCGAAGCATCCTCTGACTAAGAAGTTTGAATGAAGAAATGAGGGTAACACTGAAAGAAGAAAAACATCTCCTGAAATATAGATGTAGAAAAGCCTTGAGAAAAATATAGACCTGGCTATCTAGTTCTGTTTCCGTGTCAATGCCTGGGCCTTCAAATGCAGGTGTACTTGTACAGCCATAACCATTGAAGTCACCCCACGTATTAATTTGGTGTAGTGGCTCATATATGGCCATCCTTCGTGAAGTGACGAACTGTGTGGATGGAGAGTCCATTTTCTCTTTACTGACACCAAAGCAACTCAATAAGCTGTATCTCCGCAAAATCCAATTCAAAAAATAATGCTAGGAATCTGGAATAATAAAATGTTAGAAACGTCAGAAATTGTAATGCGAGGATAATATGATCTACCAAACAGTAAATGTCTTTACTTTTTGATATATTTCTCTTCTTCAGGCAGTAATTAGAAAATTTAAAGTTACCTATTCTCCAACCTCACCCTCCTACCACCTGGCCTAGACTCCTGCAGCATTTATATAAAGGAACCAACTTCTAGTATTGTTTTAATACAAGTCTCAAGATCATTTTCTATTGAAACTGAACCAACATGTCTGTCACATCAAAAAGCCAATGATACTCAAGGACTTTTGTGGTGGAGTAAAACAAGAACAGATGGCGTGTATGTTTCAAAATACAGTCAGTATAGTAACAAATGTCAGCTGAAACTTTATGCTGACCCCCCACAGCAATCAAATGAAAGAAGAGATTACCATACTTGACAGGGATAAAGAAAATAGTAACATACTGGAAATGATTTATTAAATCAAAGTGTATCCTTATAACTTTTATACATGCATGCCAAAATAATTAGTGAACACCAATAGTTGTCTATCATTTTGCATATAAGGACATATACTTATGAAACTTTAATCCCAACAGCTTGAATTTGGCCGCGTATATATCATTTGACCAACATACAAAGATGATTTCCGCACTCCTCTTGACCTTCCTACTTATCCTTAAAGGCCTTTAAGCTGAAGCAATCTTCTATATAATAAGCCACTGACTTCCACTGAGAACGACCAAACCATCTTAATAGAGTCTGTTACTTCTCTCTTCACTTCATCTCAGCCAGCCTTGAACTGTTTTGTCTCATTAGGCCCTAAGCTTATGCCATCATTGTTGGGAATTGGTGTCTTGTATTCCAAGATGTAGGTAGGGGGGGTACCCACTGTACCTCCTGAAATTCAAGACATCAATTCCTAACAATCATGCAAATTCTTCTTCAACTTGGCTGGTGATTAAGAAAACAGCCAATCAGGATTTAATCACTTCACTGGCCAAATGGGGCATCTCCTACGAAAAGCTTCTAATATCACACTCTTTTCCCCCCACATCATTTGCATCCGATCGGCATATTTTGACTGAAAATATGCTATCAACAATAAACCCCTACTAAACTAAGGTAATAATTTCACAAGGGACT